>BLKM01008651.1:1428872-1484913 GCA_013340265.1 Coptotermes formosanus | reverse complement strand
GGGGGGTGGGGGTGGTGGTGGTGGTGGTGGTGGTGGTAGTGGTGGTATGCTATGCTCCCTTCTCTCTGCTGACAATCTTCAAAGCTTAATTCGGTTTATTTAACACAACAGAAAGTCCAAATATTATTCACAATTTACGTGAATGCGGCCACAATGGAGGTCACCTGCTACAATATAACTTTTACCATAGAATGTATATTTTATTTGTAAATTAGAAAATAATTTTAAGGTTTCAAAACATTTTTAAAAGAGTCGGCCATTTTCCGCCCCTGCATCTTGCTAATGCGAAAGGAATGAGCCACTATACTTCACAGAATTAAATATTATTCTTCCCCCTGTATAACACTAATACATAAAAATAGATGATATTACATTTTACGATAAGCCAAGATAATTAAAATATTTGCAGACAGAATGAGACGTTCGACAGACCCATAGAGTTTAGACACATTGTACGGACATGTGCTATTATGTAACATTTTACCCGTACCTTTAATATTTTCAAGAAGGTGTGCGCGAAACTAAACTACGAAATTTAACTTGAAACTCGAACCCTGAAAGGCGAAATCAGAATAAGTTAAAGAAATTCAATGTCTGTTGAAAGGAACATCTATCGATAAACAGTTACTCTGTGAAAAAGATATTCAGAATAAAATTTAAATTACAACAGTCCTGGCAATGTAGTGAGACACACAGCACAATTAGCAGGATCGCCAGCTACCCTGCTCACTTAACATAACTTTATGGAATGCGATACAAAATAACTCTAAATATGCAAATACATTGTAACGTAATATTCAATAGATTTGTTACGAAAACGCGTATATAAAACGTTACAAAATGTTGTAGCTAGGAGTTTAAGTTGCGCTGAAGAAAAATATCCCTTCATCTGGCAATACACATACATCTGCCACACTGATGAAGAATGTGTGCACACTTACCTCCAACTCCACAGCGAAGGAAATAAACGGTGAGGTAGAAAATATCTGCCTGTGTTCCAACGTCGGGGCCTATACGATTCTCAGAGCGTGGGGGCTGGGAAACCTGAAAAAGTTTAAAGAGTGCCTAAACCACATGGGGGAGGAAACTTTAAAAATACAGACTTTAACTTATGAAGATTCGTGCAACATAAATCACCAATGTATGCAGTCTTACTGTGGTTAAGTACAAAACAGTTTTGAAAGGAAAAGCTACATATAAGGACGTGTCGCCGCAACGAGATGATTTGTTACCTAACAGGTTTCATTGTCACTATTTTAAAAACGCCGCTAGAACTGTACAACATAGGCCGAGAGCACATTTGAGCAACAAATAAGATTAACACTACTAGCACACACACTCGGCTGTCCCTGCAGTCTGGAACTTCTTACGATATCTCTTGCAATTCCACAATGAATCACGTGCAATCAGTCAACTTTGAGACGGTCTGTAGCAGTCTATTCCAAAACGATGCCAACAAGATAAATCACAGTCTAAGTAGCAAGCAGGTAGACACTGGGCCCTTGTAAGGTCATATTTGGAACACGATGACCACGTCTTAACAGCACCGCGTGACAGACGAACAAGGCACTAATGAAACTCGTAAGTATTCACAAACAAAACCAGTTTTAATCTCCTTCGTCATTTCAAACAATTTTTCATTTCCTTTGACGAAGTTCAAGGGTCTCACTTCCAGTCTCTTACTAACTTTCCACAGAACCGCACAGGTCTGCTGTACACAAGAACACTGATCGTTAGAAACGTGCGATTTTCTCTGATGGTTTTGCAAAATATTATTTATAGATGACACTGTACTGACACCACACAAAAAAAGTCCCATGGATGGTGTGGAAGACGGAATTCGAGACTGTCCTGTCTTCCTATTCTTGTGTTTGCAGCATCCAGCCCAAAGCGCTTTTTGTTACAGAAAATTATCACGTTTTGTCATTACAAAAATATGTTTGAGCAGGATGGTTAGAAAACTGGAAGGGAGTATGACGAAATATGGCAAGAAGACGAAAAAATTAACACTTTGAGCGACAAGTGGCAGGATAGGTGACACTGCATCCCGTGGCTGCAGCAGTATAGTGTTCCTCTTCAGCTGGTCACACACAAACATTCATTTTATTCGTAGCTACAGAACACCTGAACTTGAAAAACATTATTGACAAAGCACAGCAAACTTAACTTTCCAAAGGACGGACCACTGATCCAGCCTAACCCCGTATTAGAAGCTGAATACAGATTGCCACATGGGAATACAGCGAAGTTAGAATCAATGTCGTATGTTGCACATAAAGAGCATTTGCTTGGTTTGATCATTGGCTGAATGATTACCTGATATACTGTTTGATTGAACAGTTTACTAAACGAAGAGCAGGTAGAACAATTGCTAGGCTCACTGATTAGCTGACTAGAAGACTGTTTAGTAATTTGGTTGACATTTGACAGGTTGTTCGTTTAGTGAATGAGTGGGAACTATGATGCTCGATTAATTGATTTACTGTCATGTTAACTCTTAGCTGTGTCTCAGGTGACCCGTTTGCAATCGCACCCAAGAACATTACCATTTATAGCCAATGATTGACATTATATCAAAATAATTATCAGCATTATAGCATAGAAGCATAAGACAAATTATAAGATACGTTGCCGGGTTAATTTAGTGTAGTGTGTAAATAAGTGAAGTGAAGTGTTGTGTGTAAATAAGTGAAGTGATGTGAAGGTGTTCTGAAAAGTGTGTGTGTGTGGGTATATTGTATTTGTGTGGGAATATTACATTGTATTTGTATGGGTATACAGTATTGTATTGTATTTGTGTACGTATATTGTGTTTATGTGAGTGTATTGTATTGGTATTGTATTTGTGTACGTATATTGTGTTTACGTGGTTATATTATATTTGTGTAAGCATATTGTGTTTATATGAGTATATTGTATTTGTATTGTATCTGTGTACGTATATTGTGTTGTGGGGATATATTGTATTTGTACTGCATTTGTGTACGTATACTGTATTTGTGTAGGTATATTCTATTTGTATGGGTAGATTGTAATTGTGTAGGTATATTGTATTTGGGTAGGTATATTGTAATTTATGGGTATATCGTATTTGTGTAAGTATTTTGTAATGTGTGGGTATATGGTATTTGTGTAGGTATATTGTACTTGTGTAGGTATATTGTATTAGTGTAGGCACATTGTATTGTGTGGGTGAATTGCTAATGCGTGTCCTGTAATTTGTGCTGTTCCGTTTATGCATGTGTCATTGTATTGTGGTGTCTGTACTGGTGTGACACTGCTGCCACTGGGTGAAACCCCAATTGCCGTAAGAAATAATAATAATAATAATTTAAACAGGCTCGTCCAACCAGCGGCCTGCAAGTTTGTGTTAGGCCGCCCGCGACCACACTGTAAAAAATATGTCGTTGTACTATAAAAATTGTGCAACAATTTAGGCAGTCGGTGTACCATTTATTGTTATTTTCAAACCTGTGGCTCGCGACGAAGCGCACAATAACGGTGGTGACCCTGTACCGAAAAATGTTGGACAGTTCTGATCTGAAGAGTGTGATCGCACTGAGAATATGCACAGTGTAAGAGTGCTCTTCGAACACGTAACGCGAAATTAAACTTCAAACATATTCAGATGATTCATATATATATTTATACATAAATATATATATATATAGAGAGAGAGGAATTAGTGTCCGATAAATATCAAATGATGTAGTAACTACCTGTTGTACCTGAAACCCGATGATACAAGATAAATCACAATACAAAAAAATAAATTGTAATAATTTATTTCACAGCCCAAAGAAGGAAGGTCACACTTATAAATTTCTAGCGCACCTCTTCATTTTAGTTACAGTTGACACCCAAAGGGCCGCTACTTTTTATCGTCATAAAAACTTAACCCAACATTTCAGACATCTTGATAAGAACACTGAGGCAAAAAGTATAATTTATAACGCTCGTATCCCCACCTAGTTGTGTGACAAATTCTAAAGCTGAATATAGTGAATTCAGAAGTCCATTCAAAAAAAGCTGTCATGTAAATATCTTCTCATATTTTTACGTACGTAGAGCGAAGGTTTACATACACTGTGTGTTAAAACAGTAACGCACAGCCTACGGATACCTCCCATTATAATATTTGTGAAGTTTCCCACCACATACTCCTAGCATTCAATTTAATATTATCCTCCTATCTATATCCCCCACGTGATCACGTAACTTAAGGTTTACTAAGTAATTCGTTCTGCATGCCTTCCCCATCTTGTCACGTCTACTATTTGTGCCACCCACGAAAAATTGTAACAGAATGTGTAGCACTAAGTTTCGTGTTTGGCAGTACCGGGTTCAACTCAACATCCGGAAATTTGTTACTGCCTGAGGTGTTTGGAGGTTATCCTGAGTCCTTCCTGTATATTCAGATCTGTTTTAAATTAATCCACGGCCACGTCCGTCCACAGATTAAATTACTCATAATAAACCAATCATCGTACCATTCGACATTACGCATAAGCTACTGACAGAGTCTTTAATTGAACGGCAAATAAGTGAACACCCTGCCAATAATACCGGAGCTTATCCCGTCACTAGTAATATCTGGCGCAGAGTCAAGTTTATAAAACTTCTCATTGCGTGATTTTATTCAGTCTCTTTTTATTGTATATACCTAATGTCAAAACATATTCTTCAGCATTATATCTGAACACAGCTATCGGTTGAGATCTGCGCTCTTCTGTGGTGTTACTCAGCGTTGAATGGTAGTCCTTTCCCGACGTTTCAGGACAGCGTATCGGTCCTATTTTCAAGGGTCAATAAATCCAAGAAGCCTGACATCACAACTATCTGTTCTTCGACGTGTTACTACAGTTAGCAAACACATTACGTTCTCTACTTTCTTCTTTAGAGAAACAGTCTTATGACCACATTAATAAAGGAAGTCACACTACAATAACCTCGTTTTTCATATAAGTCTCCACTATAGAAGTACTATAGAACAAGTACTATAGAACAAGTTCTTTATCCTATGTTTATTTAGTATAGAGGTTTATATTAAACTGAACACTATTAGCATTCATCCGTCTATATTGCATGTAGAGTCTAAGCAACTGAAAGACCGTTAATAAATAAATAAATAAATAAATAATATCCATTATATTAAAAACACAATTAACTCAAAATGTGCGGTGAGGTAGAGGACTGGGTGAAGTAGAAGTGAAGCCGTCTCTGTGCACGCCATGAGGACATGTGGGGCAGTAGAGTTATAGCTCCACTCATTCTTATCGTCGGCACTTGATGGAGGTGAATGATTAGCTTCACGTCTTGGCAGCGTTATCGCCTAGCAAACAGCCCCGCTAACCATTAAATAGGAGTTAGTGTGGGTCCCGGGCCGATCCGTAAATTTTGCACGAGGTAAAATAACTTGTCCCTCCAGGGAATCGACTGACGATTCGCCGAACGTCAAGCTCGTAACCTAGTCGCTACAATGGCTGAAGTATCCCGTACCCTGAGGTAAGACTGGGTAAAATAAGAGATTAAGATGGCGGAGCTGTCGTCACATGGACATGTCCGAAAATAAATAACAACATGTCTTGTTTATACTAGCGCCGAACAACCTTCATCTTACTTCATTTCTCAGAAAAGACAAAACAAAAGAAGAGATGAGAACTTTATCTGATAGTGTCTGTTACGCCACAGTTCATGCGGTTCAAGTCCGTTTCATCAGGAATATCCTCTCTGTCTCCCTCCCGTTCTGCACAGTGCGACCTTCTTGTACCCATTCCTAAGGCAATCCAACGTATATACTCCTACTTCAGCATCTGCAAGTTATACTTGCATTTTTCTCCTCACAAGACACATGTTGAATTCTGCAGCAAGTGAGTAACACGGTGGGATGAGACAAACTCTTTGCTTGTAATGATCCAAGATAGGCGCACGGCATTCACTGTGCGTGAGAAAGTCAATTACTAGTTAAGAACGCGAATTTGTGTTCAAATAAATATAAACTACAGCCGAAAGACGGTACAGTTTGTTGACAAATGTGGTGTTTGTGTCTTTGTGAACGTTCTGTCCTCTATCAAGCTGGCTGGATTCTTCAGATGGGCGCAAGAAAGAGGACATTTCCGTTCTTATGCCCATGACAGGTTGAAAACTATGATGACCAGAAGAGAGGACCTACCAGGTCAGCTTTGAGTAACGCAAAAGTTGGCAGCCCACAATTCCCCAGACACAAAAAAAAATTCCTTCTTTAAAAAATTCAAAATACAAAAGCACAATAAAAACCATGCATCCAACTGGAAAGAACTACGATGAATTAATGAGTGATCAAGCAATTCTTCACAGACTATCGGCACTGTCACCATGTAACAATTAATGACAATGACGGACATAGGGACAAGCTATAAAATTGTTCAAATTCGTTCCATGCGGAAGCTACTGATGGCCTGAAAAGACTGCGATGCACTGTGTCGTCCTGAAGGTTGCAAATCTTATGTTAAATTACCAAGTGACCTCAGGAGTTAATAATGAGCCCAGCGGACATAATCTGAGTAGCTACCATGTTTAACACGGCACATACAGTTACAACGGTTTGCCACTAACTTCAAATTTTACAACAGTTCCAGTCCTGAGAAAAATGAATCTACTTCACACATCCATTCAATTCTCTTAAAGGTTCATTTTAATATTATCTCCTTACCCACGCCTCGACTCTCATGTCATCACTTGCCTTCAGGCTCTCCGACCAAAATTTTGTATGCATTCCACATTTCTCCTACGTATGATTTATGTTTTATCAATCTCATCTCGTCATCCTCGATTTTATCACTCAAATAATACTTTTTTAGAATATATTAAAAATCTCTCGCTAAACAACATTATCCTGTCCCATTTTGTTCTTTTCTTTTGCTCCACACGTTATCCTTCGCATGTAATCTCAAATACGTCCGATCTATGTTTATAATTTAAAAACATTCATGAACTGAATCCTAGTCTGAATATAATGCTTTCTCTTTTCGATATGATGTACGAGGAAGCAGGGTTCAGCAATAATACAGATCAGTAAGTTTATGGTAAAATAAAACAGCAGTAAACTAACTAAGCTTCTCCAACACATCTTATATGCCGATTTCAAAACTTGAAGAAAACATTTTGCATAACGTCTCATTTTGAAGAAAAGTCATTTTTTTACATTCACTTCTAAAAAATGTGCTTTGCTTAGTGAATGCTGGTAGAACTGGAGACTAGAAATTCTGTAGTACGTAAAAATATGACAATATGATATTTTATCAGTGAAAAAGTTTTGTCATGTAAATAACCTCAATATTTCAAATTCCATAATATGTGGTGTGCAAGATCACGTCTTTAAAAGCAAACAAAAATAGAGCATAAAAGAAAAGATTTTTTCAAAATTTTTGCCATTATTTTTATCACCACCCTAACCGATCCTATTTCTTTCGTATTATTTAAGAAGGACAACATTTTCTGCTGTAAAGTTCATCTCGGTTTTATAAGATGTGTCACGTGCATTATCTAAATTACTAGACAAATGCCCGTCATATGACGGGCCGCCGAAATATTCGCACGGTACCACAACTATGCACTCTACCCACGGAAACCAAAAAACCCGTTTATAAGGTCGGTCAATTCTTTATTGCTACAGCATAAAAGCATTATTTTAATCTATCGCTGTCCAGTAACTTATTTGTACTATGTTTTATTATATGCTCTATGCTCAACTTCTTCAGCCTCATCTTTTACTACACAGACGACGTACTCTGTTGTATTGTACGTTAAAGAATCAACTGCTTCTTTGGCTTCAGGCCGTACCCCTCAGAGAACAACCGTTCTCGCCATCTTTGTCGCAACAACAGCAAGTCGGCTGCGATATCACTTGTAACCACAGCAAAGAGTTTGCGACTCGCTTACTCAGCCACTCAGTCACACCAAGGGCATTATACAAAGTAGAAAGCCTACTGTTGAACCCAGGCCAAGTATTGTAGCGTGTAACATTAAGTGTTGTCAAAATGACGGCAAAACAAGTCATACTCAGCGATATTAATACTTGTGACACTCCTGACACCCATACAGGAGACACCTGCAAAGACTGTGCTTTATGGTTCTTCGGAGAATGAGATATTGCGGGCTGTGCATCTCTGAACAATCTGTCCCAGCAAACAACAGCTAATTCAGAATGGCAAAAGCGTAAGCAACCGCGGTACACTCACATCCAAGAAAATAAGGACAAGATAAACATTCGGTTCTTCTGCTCCTTGTCGTTCCCAGAACAGAAGAAAATAAAACAAGATCAGATAGGTAGAGGACATAACAGAACTTAAATAAGTAAAACTTATAAATAAGGTTGTATTTAAAGGGAAGTATGAGTCCAGCTCCTGAAATACCTAGAAAAGAATAACGCTATAATTTTTTCTGTGAAAAAGAAATTATGAAGTCTGTATATATATATACATATATGTGTGTGTGTGTGTGTGTGTGTGTGTCACGGTATAAGAGGACAAACGCTAACAGCAACGGCAACCCCGATTTTTTAAATATACTTCACGGCGTCTTTAATGGCTTAATGGTCGGGCATGGGATCGAACCCCGGTGTCTGCAGTGAGAATCCGGCGATTAACCACTTGAGTCACGGCATGATCTGAAGACTCAAAACGCCAGCAGGCTGTAACGTTTCTGGAACTTTCGCTTCGTTATATTCCCCACGGAGAGTACAGTGTGCTTCAACTAGAAAGAAAAATGTTTTTTCGGGCTCAGCGACTACGCCACAGAGAGCAAACAGTCTCAGTTATAGAAATAAATTATGGCGGGAGATAAGAAACGTATATAGGTCTTCGTGTGAAGTGCCTATGTCCGGTTTTAACCAATAAAGGAAGGGGCATACAAATTTTGGCAAATTTGCGAAATATGAAATTGTCCGTTGTGAGTTGCTCTGATATATGCGGACGGAAGAGAGACACTACGAAGCCAGTAGCTACTTTTCGTATTTGTTTTCTGAATCCTCATAACTAATCTGTTTATATACGCATATAAGAATTCAGTTCATAACTTACAGAGAACACAGTGCGCTTCCCTTAGAAATACCGACCTGTGGATGCGTATGGGCAAATAAGTTTATCGTGGGAATCATAAGGAAAACATAAATACACTGTGTGAGCAAAAGGCAGAGACTGTAGTGTTAAGCCAGGCAGTATGTCCAGTAGCAACTGGTCTTTAAAGGCGCAATATGTTGTGTCGCCTTCCCATTACGTCCGCAAAGACGGCGATGAGCCTGTCTATTTCGTACAAAGTGGTAATTCCTTAGCCAATTGAATTTTAACGTCCCTTTCGATAAATGTCCTGTACGTTGGTGTCATTAGTTACAGCGGTACTTTAATGACGTTCTAAGACTCTAATTTAATTAAGGTGTACTTTCCACACAATAGAAAATAAAAAGAATTTAACTCGTTTTCGAGACCGCACGAAAGATTTTAGCCTTCTGATGGATAAATTAAACTGACTCAAACCTTAATATCTGATATTCCAGCAACTAATAGCTAATCTTGTCTACCTCAAAGTGAGGCTAAATTTGGGAGCTACAAAAGTAATTAACTGATTAGTTACGTGTGTTAATTAATTTAAGAATTTCACAGTAATTAAATGAGATGATTCAGCACGATGTTTCTTACAACTTGGAAGAGTCATTGTACATTGTAACGGCATTTCTATTTAAATTATGGTAGTTTCAAGTGTTGTATTTTCACGACAGTTTTAATCTGTCCCGTATTCTAAATGATTTCGTGAGAAAACAATTTTATAGAGCAATAAGAAACACTTACAGGTTACCACGTTTCATATTAGATTACAACAGTTAAAGGTACCGATGATCAAACGACTTCGCAAAATGCAGATTATCCCATGTGATCACAAAATAATGGCTGCTGAGACACCAGATTACTACGCGACAGTTGACCAATTATTGCTGTTCCCTTACTTTGGCAGATAATTAAAACGTACAAATCAGAAGTACCTCCCATAATATACCTATATTATTTGACTTCTAGAAAATGTATTTTCAACTAAACTAACTCCATGGAGCAGAGTCCTTCTTGAGAAGCTAACAGGTCCTCAGCCAGTCAAGAAATTTCCCGCATTTTACGGAACCCGAAGGTTCATTACCGCATTTGCAAGAACCCGCCACCTGTCCCTATCCGGAGCCAGCTCAAACCAGTCCATGTCCCCCCATTCCAGTCATTGAAGATCCATTTTAATATTATCCTGCCACCTACGCCTGGATCTCCCAAGTGGTCTCCTTCCCTCAGGTCTCCCTAATAAAATCCTGTACGTACTTTTGCTTTCCTCCACACGTGCTACATGCCCTGCCCATTTAATTCTTCTCGATTTGATCACCCGGACTATAATATATTTTCAACTACGAAAAAAAAATTTTCTGTTACTTTCATTTAATTTATAAGAGAGAAAGCGTTAAGGTAATGAAAATATGTTCCGTAAAACATACTCTACACTTTATGACTTAACTGATATGTTTCGGATTCTCAAAAGACGCACTATAAAGCTTGATCTGATCATTCTTAACGTGTCAGGATATTCCCATAAGCAACTCAGGGAATGGTTTGTAAGTAACCAGGGAAATGGTTTCTAAAGAATCATGATTATACATAGTTACGATATAGATATGTAATAAATCATAAAATGTTTAGCTAGCATCCCTTGTAACGCCAAAATTCTCCCAGAGACGGAAAAATACGTTAAACTAGTATAGAAGCAAACGTAAAATTGATTCAAATTAAACGCCTAAGAAAGTCTCAAAACTAAAATTATCAGATTAAGTACAAGAAACTACACAAATGTAAATAACCTGAGAATGTTCCAAAATTAAAATGTCTGGAAAGAGTACCGAAAATTATTCCTATAAATGAGGTCCACGAAGAAATTTTGAAAATAACATTTCCGAAACCTTTGTTGTTTAGTTCAAAACCCTCACAATCCCTTGTAAGTATCCAAGAAAGAAGATAGTCCTGAAATATGTATGTCACCTGGTACTATTGGAAGAGTTCAATCAAGGTCACTACGAGGGGCCAGTCGTTTACATGCCTCCCAGTCAAGACGCAGAATCACACACCGTGTTGTTTGGGAATACTGAGACATCTGAAGAGTGGGAAAACTACATGAAACCAATATTGACATGGATTTTCAGAATCATATGTTGAGTACATGGGGTGAAGAGAACTGCTGACACTCATGTCTATTACTACACAAGTACACAAGCTTCCCAAAAATCTAGAAGCCATCTCAAAATTCTAAGCATCATAATGTTGACATGAAGCAAGTTCAATACGAAGGACTTAAAATTATGAGGAGTCACCGTAAAAAAATGTAGTCGCCACGGCGACCTGGTGCCCGGTATTTGTGCAGGCCTCTATTACCAGAGTGTTCGTCATTTGTTACAAGGCACTTTGAAGTAAGACGAATAACAGGGACGTTTAGTGGCATTCAGTCGTGTGTGGTGTCATTTTCGCCCTTGTGTTGACGAGGAATGCTAAAATTTGTTAAGGAATCTTAGAGACCAGTATGGAAATGTCCCTTCTGCAGGCGACTCTTTTCTTACTCACGTGAGCGTACTTGAATGTGAGATTGACAAAACAATGCCCCTATGTCGCTACTGTGCGCAGCATACAAGCCGCGTTGGAAGCTAACCAAGATGTAGTAGTGGGTAAAACCAATTCAAACTTTCCTACGAACACGCCTGTTGTATCCTCAGACATCTCACTTTGTGTCCCTCTAGCCATTTCCTGTCTAAAATGTTTAAGAGTTACTCAACATGAAATTTTCATGATGCGAAATTGATTAAACTGGCTCAGGATATGATAGGCAAGAGAGTTCTTGTGAACCCCCGTAATAAATACTCTGGATCCGTAAACGGTCGGGATTTCTTGGTCATATAAGCGATTATCATCTCCTCAGGAAGGGCCCCGCACCGTGGAGTAAGTTTCTCGGTTACCGTTTGCATAAGGTATGTATAATTGCAAATAACTCTCTGGAACCTAGGAGTATACGTGTACTGTAGATTATATACTGTAGAATCAGAGATGTTGCATAACCCTCAACTTATGCGATCAGGAACTTGTGCAGGGTGCAATAACAACCCAGGGAACCAATTAACCCTTTAAAGACGAAGCGTATCTGTTTTATATGAGGACTCAGTGCGTACCGCGCTGTAAACACTCTCCGTCTCGGTTATAAAAACCAGTCAGTTAACGCTGTATAGGGAAATAATTGCTGTTTGTTCTGAGATCTGTACAAAACACATGAAGCAATGTAAGCAACATGTGGAATTTTTACATTTTAAACCTGGTTGTACGTATGGTTACCGCTAGGCTTTAAAGGGTTAAACAACGCTATTTGTCGATAAAATAAATCCTCTTAAATTTTGGACATGGGATCATGACTTGCCGTTCCATTTCTAATTAAGCGGGAAAGAAAACAGAGAAGGACACATCCTTAAGTTTTTTCAAATCAAATATTCTCAGAAGTTCCCTTTGCAAAGTGTAAATTGCTTATTGAAATGGACAGATTTTAGTCACAAAACTTTACTGTCGGAAATTAAATTGTAACAGAAATTTAAGAAAAGCCAAGCGAGTCTAAGGAGTCTAAATTAAAATTTTGAATGTAGATGGTGTGTGACGTACAAGAAACGAAATGAAACACAAACGTGACAAGTGAAACGCGATGAAGAACCGCGTACTCATTTACTATTTACACGGGTAATTGAAAGTTTTTTATTTTTCCTTTCGTTCTTTCTACTCCTATTTCATTCCTCTTCTCTAGATTTTATTTTCGGTTCTTTTAAATTCATTTACGATAAAGGTTGTGTGTCAATCTTTATGCTTACACATTCCAAAAAGCAGTGGAATCAGAAATACCAACTGTTTTCTCATTCTTAGGCGTCATAGTAGCAAAGCTGTAATACATGGATAGGGGGTTATTTGGGAAAAAGGGCATAGGCTATATAACGTTTCCTGCTAGGAAGAATGTCCGCAACAAATGACGAACCAAGGAACTTCATGGGATAAAACCCTTCTTGAGCGGCCAACAGCTCTACAGCTAACCAAGAAATTCCCCACATTTTATGAAACCAGAATAACCGTTACTATGTGCAAAACAAAAATTTACCGCTGGAACTTAATCTCAGCCAAACAAATCCACCCCACCCCTGCAAACTCTTTTTCTATTTCCTTCAGGCTTCATAACTAGAATTTTTAAATATTTCTGAATTTAGACACCAAGTATGTATCACTGATTTTAAACTGCGCTAAACGAAGAGATTATAGCCTACTTCTGGCAATAACTGAGAAATTGTTGAGAAAGCCTGAAGAAAATCAAGGAACTCCTTAGCCAGGATAACCGAAATTCGGGCCAGGATTGGATCCCAGGACTTCTTGTGTACGTACCAGCTGCTTAGCGAAATCAGAACCACTTTAAATTCAGTTTGTACGACTATAATTATCTCATAGTTGGCATCACTGTATAATTCCCCCCCCCCCACCCTCAAAAAAATAACATCCCACAAACGCTGTATATTTTAGTCATTATGGCAGGCTGAGTTCGTCATCATTTGAGAAAGCAAAATTTGTAAAAGGTTTAGAAAGGTTCGCAGCTGGCTTTTAGTAATCTTTAGGGTTAGAGCTGATACAAACAATGTCAGACACAGCACTGTCCATTCTTCATCACTAAACTGTCTGGTGTCATCTAAACCCTCACATTTGGTTGGGGTTCTAAGATATGAGATCAATAAACCTATAAAAATAAACACCGTGATGTAATGGATGGCCTAGACGCGAAAATACGAAGGCAAATAAGTTATGACCAGTACGTTTGTACGGGCTATGTTCACGAAGGATTGTGAACGGCAGAGTTCCTTCACACCAGTCGACACTGCGCAGTTTCGTGACCGAGTCCCAGACCTCCCACAAAGTGCGTTAAGGGTTCGAAGCTCAAACACTTCTCACAGTTAGGAAATATTTTATACCGGCCAGTTAACCACTTATTTATTACGTGATTCAGTTACTTATTTGCCTACATTTTCTTTTCAGTAATTTACTTACATTGTTAACCTTTTAAAGCCTAGCAGTAACTTTACGTACCACCAGGTTTAACATTAAAAAATTCTACGTGGTGCCCACATTGCGTTTATGTGTTTTGTACGGATCTCAGAACAAACAGCAACTTTTGTCTTGTAAAACATTAAGAGACTGGTTTTTATAACCGAAGTGGAGAGTGTTTACAGCGCGGTACGCACTGAGTCCTTATATAAAACAGACACACTTCGTCTTTAAAGGGTTAATTTGCTCTTTCATGAGTTCCTTAAATAACTCCACGGAGCAGAGCCTTTCTGGAGAGCTAGCAGTATCTCTCACCCGCTGAAGTAAGTATTCGTCTCTTACACAACCTGCGGGTTTACTTCCGTGCGCACAAAAGCCCGCCGACGGACCGAACCTCAGCTAAATGACTATATTCCACATGTTTCCAACCCCTGTTTCTGTGCGATCCATTGCAATATGATCCTCTAATCTACGTCTAACATAGTAAGCCTTCCAAGACGTATCCTATCTTCAGGTTTTCCAACCAACTTTTGCATGCATCTCTGATCTCTCCCATGTAAGCTACACACCGAACCCACAACAACATCCGCGATTTCATCAACAGAACAATATCTGACACAGAGCAGGAAATACGAAGGTTTCCATAACATTTTTTTCCAGCATCTTGACGTTCTCTCAACAAGCCCACGCATTTTCAAATATCTCTAATTATATTGTCCCCTAACTTTGTGAGATCAAGTTTCACATCACATGTTTGTGACTAATTTATTGTCTTCTTAGTCACTTATTGCTTATTCTCTTACTTTTTTCTACATGTTTATTCAGTTACTTTGTTATTTTTCCTGAACGATTTACTTCCTTTTTCCTTGACACTCAGACCTTCCGTAACACGTACGAAAACCTTCACATCCATGCTGGCTACAAACCCAGAAATCATCTATCATTGGACCACAAATCGTAATTTACAATAAACAATACTTGAAAAGATTTTTCCCAAAACTGTTTCTTCCCATAACCTCTTCACAATCATAATAGCCAAACTCAGCACTTGACATCGCACGTCTCTGGGAATACGGGGTTATAAACGGAGTAAACGACAATGACAAAAGTTGCTTGTCACCTCGCGGTATTTAATGTGAGACGCACGAAATAAAAATTGTGCAGAGGAGGGGTAAGTCTTCAACAGAGCTGTAATATGAAGTGTACTGTCAAGAAGAACAGGCAGTATATACAGCGGAGCCATATCAGTCTCCAAATTACATTCACAATTTTCAACGAGCACCTAATGTCGAAATTAACAAATGTTTGCAGAAATTATAGATTAATATAGTGTCATATTCGGAAAATTAGAAATATTTATAATAATTTACATTGTAATTTTATGTATTATAACATAAATAAATTTTGTATGTGGCTACCAGCATGTCTGAGCAACCCGCCATCTACTTCTTCCTAACAGTCTTCATGTGGAGGCCAGCACAATCTTACCATACGTCAGTAACCACCCATAAGACTGTACAGTGTCGTAAGTCACAGGAACACAATTCAAATCTTCACACGCATAAGAAGCGAAAACCTTATTTCTGACAATTTCTAATGCCCCTCCCTCTAGGCGTCACGTAGTTAAACAAGTGACTTAAGTAAATCTTGTGACAGTACAGCGTGCCGTTTGTGATGACGGCAATTCGCTACACATGCTGCTTTTAAGCTTCATACAATACGGGTTTAAATGTTACCACAAACCCACTTTTCGTTCACCCCTCCCTTGTGTCCAAGCTGTGACATACCATACAGCGGCTGCTTCTAGAATTTATAAAACAATGGAATGTACTTTTTCTGAAAAATATCGCATGACTGCAATACACATTGCAGTAATTAGATTTAAAAAATACAGCGAATACAGCTGCAGTGGCAATATTCTACGCCAGAGACACAAGCACAGAGGGACAGCCGTATTTGATATGTCACGCCATGACTTGTTGAATTTGTTGTTTTTCCTGATGCGTATTTTTGCCATCTCTACGCGCTTGGGTATGTAAATGATAAAAGGGATTAAGTCCTAAATTGAAAATTGTCTGTAAAGACACTGTTTATGTACCTAAATCAGAAAACAATAATATCGAACAATATAAGACACGTAACTTAACAAGACATGCAATTACCTACGTATAGACGCAGCATTGCGGTGCGTTCCCCTAACCATTGTTGCCGTGGAAAAGCAATAAGTATTATATATTTCGAGTGTGTGTCTGTAGCCTTAGTTATCCAGCGTGCAAAGCGCATGCGCTGTATTATATTGTCATCTGTGGCTTGTCTGGCTCTACCATATTTTTCCACATTATCTCATAAACGGGACGATTTTCGGAAAAAAAAAACTTATTGAACACAGAAGGCATGCTTTGATTTTCTCTACAGTTTTTCTGAGAAACACTTCTCATCCTAACAAGAATTCAGCGAGGTATTATCATAAATTTACAAGGGCCTGCACGTAAAGTACCAGTAATTCTTGTCAGATTTTAATGAAACTTGAATTTTCTCGACAGATTTTCGAGAAATAATCAAATATCATAGCTCACGACAATCCGTCAATGGGAGCCGAGTTGTTCCATTTAACCGAGCACATTTAACCATTTTTCATAAACAAGCATTCGGACTGTACTCACTCTTATCAACATGTGGCGTAACCTGAAATGCACAGCCGAAAAGCGGTTCCCTTATGACGTCACTAGTTGATGTAATTAGAAATAAAATAATTTACAGATATGATTCTATTGCGTGAGTGTAGTAGCTGTGCCCACAAGCAAGTTTCAGACTCGTTTGTTAGCAATCGTCTAGGACGAAGGCCTGTTACACGTAAATATTATGGAAAACTGGTTGACATTCAAAGAAACTTCCTCTACGGTAAACAAATAATTTAACTCGAATTTGTGAGATAGTTTCTGCCACTGGGTAGTGATAAAGGCCAGGCCTTTCAAACTAGCCCGCCAGATTGGGCTTCTAGTCCTCCTTTTAGGCCTGAAGACGAGGAGAGACCCAGCTTCCGAAATGATGGGTTGTAAAAAAAAGTAACCTAAAGTGATGTACATTTTCCAGAGCACCAGTAAGTGCTATGCTAATATCCCATTGCCAGATTTCTGTAAGGCTGAACCTGACAACTCATATTCCCAAGATCACGTAGGCTATCCAGATGGCAAAATGTCTCTTCACTGACCATCAAGCATCGCCCTTCAACATCTTATCTCAGTAAGACCATTGCAACATAACCCGACACTTGTGCGAAAATTAAGTTCGTTTCAAAAACTATCTTGTATTAGTATCCATGTCATTTGTAGCGATTTTTGCCTCAGATTTGTTCTAAGCAATTCCGTTTAAAACTTCGCAATTGGATTACAGAACGGTCCGGACCGTTTTTAAATTTAGAAATAAATTAGGTCATATAAAGTACTTGGTGTGAATGGCTAACCGAGTGAGACACACTCAGGTTTCCGTGTTTAAAAAATAACTTGGATTGTGGGTGAGTCACAGCCTGGGTCTCCAGTGTGACGATATTAAATTAAAGGTGGGTTTTTTTCTTAAGGTGATAAGGGATGAGGTCGGTAATATGAGTGTTATTTCAAGTATTAGTAGTAGTAGTAGTAGTAGTAGTAGAAGCATTAACTCAAGAAACTACCCAAAACAGCCATACAGGGCACTGCACACATACTCGGAAAGTACACAAAAATTCAACATGGGAAATAACATTACATGTACCTTGACTTGTAACTGCAGAACAGCCGCAACACTGTACACCCTGGTAACATGATCTGCTTAAGATATACAATTGTAAATACACTGCATAAAGGCGATAACGAATAATAATAATAATAATAATAATAATAATATGTATCTCGAAAAAATCAAAATAACGTTCACTCATATTAAACCTTAATTTAAAAAATAAGTGTGCTGATACAGCTGGCTAGCTAACTACAAGGAGCAGAGTCCTTCTTGAGAAGCTTACAGGTCCTCAGCTAGTCAATAAATTGCCCGCATTTTGTGGACCTCGAAATTTTATTACCGCATTCACAAGCGCCTGCCACCTGTCCCTATCCCGAGCCAGCTCAGTCCAGTCCATGATATAGCTAGGTGGAAAGAAAAATAATTTTGCGATAATAAGTGATTTTGTCACACGAGACTTAGCTCCTTTTTAACTGCACATCGCAAGTTGTCGCCACTGTTACGCGTAGTGGCAGCGTTATGTTTAAAACATGGCGTGGCGCGCATCATCATCGTCATGGTGGTGGTGGGTATATACGGGGTGTGACGTGATCTTCATGTATGTGATACTCATTACCCCCAGTACCGCAACCCACGGTGGGGCGCCGCTTGTATGTCATTGCCTACACCCCCCTCCCTCTCTAGCCAACTCTGCAAACGCCCATACACGATAAGAATAATGGATTATGGATTGTTATATAGGGAATACACAATTGAAGAAGCTACAGGCTTAGTGTCGCCTAAAATCGGTAGGCAGTTCCATATCATGGGTATGTCAACGTTCGTTCCTAGAAATAAGACACTTGCATTCAGAATGTCAGGTTCTCACACTTGTGCTAATGACGGTTTCAATTTGTTGGTGCGTGATACCGTTTAGAGTGGTATACAAGTACGCAAGTTTCTAGCAAACTTTCTGCACCTTCTAAAAGACGTCACCCCATTGTGTTGTTTATAAGAGGAATCAAGTCGAAATCTGTCCAAACACAACGAAATTCTCTTTATTATACAGAACTACATGTTTCGACATATTTCAAGTCATCCTCAGGTTAACAATTTGTGTTTAAAACATATTGCGGAAGGAATATAAACCCGTGAAATTCGATTAAAACTATTAAAATGTATAAATTATTGTGGACATCATCCTACATGCCCATAATAATTTTAATATTTTAATAGTTTTAATAGCATCTTGCGGATTTATATTCATTCATCAATACGTTTTAGACACACACTGTTAAGCTGACGATAACCTGAAATACGTCGAAACATATAGCTCTGAATCATAAATAGAATTTGGTTGTGTTTGGACAGGTTTCGACTTGATTTCTGTTTTTCTACTGCCATTTGCCTCGACTGTCATGAAGAATGAGGCACTACGGTCCTCCGAAGCCTTAAAATCTATACACCAATCCACACGTAGTCATATCCCGGGGAGTAGAATCTTCCATATCGCCTCGTGTTTAAAATATAATTGACTAAAAAAAGAAAGAATTACGAACATAAGGCTTCTGTCTTAAAACACAGACTTCAGTTAAGTTTCTCTAAGGACGAATAAGGAAACAGAACAAGGCAGTGATACAGAAAAGAAACAGTCACTGTTCCATGAAGGCAGAACGAGACCACTGCGATAGAAGAAATGTCCCCTAACACCATCATCATTAACTTGATGGTAAATAAGAAAGACAAGGTAATACATTAAGAAGAAGGGGAAAGTCGCTCCATATCTCTTTCATTAGCGCGTTACAACCCCTCGAATAAACCTTCAAACTGCCCTAATTCGGCGTCAACGAGGAAAAGGAATATCCTTATACAATTAGGATACACTTCTTAACGCACTAAAAGAATACATCTATTCCTTGAATCTCATTTTTATGTTACACCACACCTCTGACGAAAGCGGCGGGAATAATTAATTATACGCTATAATTACTCAACTGTCTAAAATCGGCAGAAAAACTGAAGCTTCCTGTGGGTGACACATATTTCAGATACGTATTTCTTTGCACAAATATGTACAGATCTATCGAAGAATTACAACCCGCACAGAACAAATTTAAACCTGTGTATGTGATGAATACAATAAAAGGTTACGGGCGGCGCAAATATAATACTGATTAAAATCCGAACAACATTATATACACGTATGTCTCGACTTCTTTCATTCGTCATCAGGTTAAATTTTTATAAAAAATAAATGAAAGTAAATTCCGTTCTCCGCCTTCATCTTGCGATCCCAGGACCTTGCAATACACGCTTTGAAACATATTATACCTCTAAGTTAAATGTACAACAACTTTCCAAGGCATGAGCCATTTACACAGTTTCCTTCTGCATCAGTAGAAGCCTCGCAGACTCTTTCGAATATTAGGAAGCTGTCTTGATTTTTCTCATTTCTGTACAACATCAGCGTAATTCTTCTCTCTGGATAGAACAACCCCTCACGACATGGATGATGAGCTGTTACATATTTTACTCAGATTATAGACAACTGTGTATAGTATTTTAGGTCCCTCGAATTGCAGCTTTGTGGTATTTTCTCTGTTGTAGGGACAACGAAGCTGTTCTCTATACAACAACCGAAACAGCACAAAATATGCACAAAACAAGCAACGGATTTCTGTGAATTTACGTACTAAGCTTACTTCAAAATTGAAACACAAATTGCTGCAGTTCTCCAAAATAAATTTTCAAGACAACGTGCCGTATATTTGTGGCCTTTGTAGACACGTCTACTGACGAACATATCGTGGGTCAGTACGCCCAAAAATCGGAATTGTCCGACATAGAGCTTTCTTTATTTTGTAATTAACACTCACAAGGAAAACTGTGATACATGTTCCTACTTATTCTGCATTACTAATTATAATTTTATTTTTGTATGTTGTCTGCGCAAAATGCATGAAATAAATCACGGCTGGGAGCTCTTATCGTATTTGGCACTAAACTGGTTGTACTAATTCAATTCATATTTTTTCCTCCCATTAAAACACGCACTTTTATTAAATTCTAACTTGAATAATAACGATTTTCTAATAACATTAATCCTATACAATGTCTTCTTTCACCCTTAATCACAGTACTAGACAGAGGTGAGTGAAATTAAGGCCCTGGCCGCTTTAACCCCGAGAAACAAATACGGTGCCCATTGCGTAGGAAGCTAGGTGGGCCCCAGACTTGGTCTGGGCATTTTGGAGAAGAGAAAAATCCTTGACCCTAGAAGCAATTGAACTATGGACAGTTACTGTACGGAATATGCTCCTCTGGCTCCATTAAATCCATATACATAAAAAAGTAACACAGAACGTATAAGTAAAATAAGCGTAGGGCTACTCAATTGGTACTTCTACATTTATACTTCTATATGGAATCCTCAATACAACACTTAATGTATTCTTTCCTATAAACTTACTTTCTACACTAAGTCACAATTTATTGATAATTTTAATGCTCCAATCTCAATATTATAATTTTTGAAATTATAAATATATGAGAATGTACTCAGGAATCCCATATTAATAATAGTTCCTGCTTATCCTTCATTTTGCTATGACTTATTTGTAATAGCAGACAGAAAAGAATGAGCCAGTACAACAGCATGTTTTCTCGTAAAAATATTCAATGCGTAGTGGAAATTCTAAGTCCCGCTTCGAATTACAGGACGATATTCCAGCATCCCGCCGCAGTCCAAGGATTTTCTAGCAGTGAAGGAAAGAACAATCTTTCTTACTTTCACCCTTCTCAAGTAAAACTAGCGGCGTAAAAGTCAACGAAGGATTAAAGAAGAGTGCACAGGAGGGACTTTTAAAAGCAGCTCAAGCGTTAATTTGGAATAATGAAAGACAAGAACTTTTAACTCTTTCTTCTCGTCTTTTACATACATAGTGGTAGACCTAGCTAGAGTTGAAGTCTTAAAATTCAAGACTTTTTTTTCAAGTAAGTTTCCTTCCCTTGCCTATTTAACTTCCGAAGTGGCCGTTGAGGGTCGTTGTCGCTTTTTACGTGGGACAGAAGTTGTCAGACGCTGATTCAAGTCACGGTCATTAATGTTAATATTTAACACAGCTTCTTTGCCCCAACCGACTCATAGAGGACGAGAGCGTGTAAGAGCGTTCCCATTTAGTTCCTTGAATTTACAAACACCTAAGTGCATAGCAACACATGTCTCGCTGCCAAATTGTAGTTAGTGGTTACATGTATTGCCCATGTCTGTGCCGTTTATACGATGCTTGTCAGACAATAAAGAACAAATATCCACGGCAAGACGGTACTAGACAAGAATCGCAATTAATATTAACTCTATAAATGGCAGTAGTAACTACACGTACGACCTACTTAACATAAAAAAACCTACGTTTTTCCGTAGCAGTATATTTGATGCTTTTGTATGGTTTTCATAACAAAATCAGTCACTTCCTTAAACAGAATTAGCCTGTAGGCCTCTGTAACGGAAGGGCGGACTGTCTGTTTGTACGGACTCAATATTTTAGGGATCTGAGAATTTGAATAATCCCAAACAATTTAATGCGACTTTACTTCTATAAAACTAACAGCAACAAGTACTATAAACAGAATGTCATGCTACCAGGGAGTAGCAAAATACTTGAAAGGGTAGCACTACACATTCTGACTGAAACTTTGTATACATTTCTCATCTCGTCTTTAAGTGCTATATGCTCCACCCACCTCTTACTCCGTCATCCTAATATTATTAATAAACAGCTTTAATTACTATTACCTTTATTATGTAATTTTCGCAGTTATGTCCTTTACTTTCCCGCCATAACTTTACTTTCCCGCCATAACTTTAGTTATTCCCACCAGCATTTTACGCTCCAACTACTTCAATCTAATTTTCACAGAAAAATCCAGTTGTGTTAGAATAATTGCCTCATTCTGTCTGTATTCATTCAGTCTTCGGACCTTGCACATTATCCTGTGATTAAAATCAAAGATAATTAAATTCTGGGGACAGAATTGGTCTCCCTCCTCAGAAAAAAGAGAAACACCTACTCTGTTTGGCGCAAGAGGCACCCCGTTTTAAACCTCTGGGCCCAGATGTTTAGAGTAGACTTTCCTATCAGGCGCAAATAAGGATTTCTTTTGCCTGAGTACGAGAAATAATCCTCTCCCCGGAAAGCTGCATTTTATTCGTATTTTAGATAAAGGACGATGGAAAAAAGGCCCCAAAACGCGAATAATTCCCTATACTATACACCATCATCAGAAATCTATTTAATTATACTACCTAATGCTCCTTCTCCCTTTAGCGAGTTAATAAATGTTCGAAGAATGAAAACCGCTACCGCGCCAAGAATATTTGACATGCTTCTTCTTTCCACATATATGCTTATCCTTCTGCATTTTCCCCTTCAGTTGTCACCAAAAATGTCTCATGTTTCGGAAGAACTAGCTCTTCCCCTGCATAAAAACAGGCAAGATAGTGCAAACCAAACAGCGTGGCCACAACGTTAACCACTGGGTTGTCCCATCCGGCTAGATTATCTTTAACCACATATCACCCTTAGATGTCATCTTTCCCCCAAAATACACAGCGTGTATTTTGTCTGCTACAGCCTTTTATCTTCTGCAGCTTACGGCTGCCGTACATGTGTCGGAAAAGTGTAAATGCAGTACATCACTCTGCAGGCTGCACGGGTGCTACCTGCTTGCAACACGAACTTAGCGAATGTAGGCCGCTGGCATGTTTCCTTTTAGCTTTACGAAAAATTACACCTGGAAGGTTTTAATTATTTAAGGAACTGTGGTAACTCTATCTACCATAAAGAACAATCAGTTTATTTCCGTGTATTTTATGACTCCCGAATAAGCAACAAAAAGTTCTCTAAACTGCATAAACTCTCAGTGGAATGTAGATGTAATCTTTTTGGAATTATAAGTAAATTTTTAAATACTATTTCTATAACTTTCATGCTTCAGAGGGTCAAAATTGTGTAACTTGTCTCCCCTTTACTTCACAAAACTAAGTATATGTGTCAAATTTCCTTATAAAGCGGCATGTGATCTATCTACAGTACTTCACCGATTAATGTCACAGCACTTTCATGCCTAAATTTAATTAACAACAATATCCAAACTTAAACTGCTCTTTTCATATCTTTCCGAAAATAAAATTGAGATTTATTACCCATATTTCGAAGTACTTGAAATCTGCCTCTTGTTCGAAAGACGTAATCTGCCCCTGAGACTTCCTTTCTCCTGCGGGTGAAGCCATCGAAGGGTGAACACAATGCCACACCTGCAGCTAGTGGCGAGATTCATGAGCATATGTCATTTTAATGTAATTGGTAATAACGAAAACTCTACAGATATCAGTTACAAATACTAAAAATAATTTTAAATACTTTTAACTTGACGAAACAACCTGCACATATACGTTTTTACATTACTTGCTGATGATGTTTACACATATGTTTACACGACATCCTTCCTCTGTGATTGATTCTCCCGAAGATGGCTGACTTACGCCGAAACATGTAGTACAATGTACACCACGAGGTACACAATACATGTTAAATGTTTATGTGCTTTTATTTCGAATTACGTTAATAAGAAGGGCATATTGTCTTGCATAACTCTATCATACGATACACTGAAGTCCCTACATACTTGACGAACTTTCACATTCTAGTCGTCTAATATGTCTTCGGCGCTTTTGAAGTATGTGGAATAGGTGATATACCAGAGCGTATTTCACACTGATTATCCCAGCAACTTCTCCTAAGTTCAGAATAAACTTGACAGAAGAATGTTACATGAAATTGCTATAGGATACAAAATACGAAAGCAAAGACCGTAAAGGATCCTTCTTCTTCAGCATTTGAAGTTCCTCAGGTATGTACCGTATTACGCCACACCCGATAGTAACCAACCACGTTCCATAAAACAGGCTGCTGTACAGAAATTGGATTTGGAGTTATTCATTACCCTTTTGAGTGCAGAACAAAATGTTATTTTGGTTTTGTACTGAATTTTTAAAAGCCACAAATTCTATAACGAAAGTAGGTGGGGGAGTGAGCAGGAAGTGAGTACATGGAACAAGACAAGGAAGAGTTTGCGCTGTAAAGAAACGATGAATTTCTTGACCCAGTAAAAACCGTCTGAAGAAAGACTGTCCAGTGGTGAAATTTATATGATCGATAACCGTTGCATTAATCGAATACATACAATAGGCCTAATAGTACCAACACATGTACGTTAGTTCATTGCAGTTAGCTTTATGTAGTCCATTTCCGTGCATATTTAATTAATTAACGACAACACGCGGACACTGACAAATATGTACCCCTCCCCCCCTTATACCAGCCCGATCCACTGAGATCCCTGCCTGACGCGATCAACACAACTATCCGGTACCGCTCTGTCCGATACTTGGCGTAATCCAAGGCGTACACAGAACCTTGAAATGAACAAGTACAACTATCTACTACCTTTGTTCTAACAGAAATTAGGTTACGTCACTGTAATATCCATTGTAATACACAATTTCACTCATATTTGTTTTGTAACAGATTATGGACACCATACCACAATAGCGCCATACCAACAATAAGAAACTAGAACAAAGCCACATGCCTCAGGGAATTTCGAGACGTTTCTAAAACGTTTTAAGAATCACATATTACTGCGCGTTGAAAGAAGTTTTATGTAATTAAAGTAATCCCTTGAAAATCGCAATAAAAATGCCGAAACATGTCGGGGGAAAGTTGCAATAAAAGTTACATAAAAAACTGAATATTGTGCATTTGTTGGTTTAATTTTACTACACTACATTGAAATTGGTTTATACAAACAATGGCCTTTATGTTTCAGCCAATCATGTGGCCAGTTTCAGGGTGGTAAAATACAAAGGATAGATACATTACATTTAATTTCATACGTCTTAATGTATCCTTTGTGTTTTACTTCCCTGAAGATGGCCACATGGCTGGCCGAAACATGCAGGAGGTCGTTGTGTATCTAAACTAATTTCAACACACGTGCATTCATATTTTGGTACCTTTACTGTATGTATCCAGCGGTAAATTTCCACTCTATGCAGCATTTTATTGATATTCATTTATTTGTTGTTTCTCTGGATTAGACGAACATTGGATTAACCGTCTTACCGCTCAATTCAGTTTAGGCCGGTTAAAAGGGAATCGCTGTATTTTATTGAAATGAGCACTAATATCTTCATTTGTTGTTCAATTGTTGTTGTACGAAATTTCCAAAAACCTGCATCTGAATATTCTACACATCGTGGAATGACAAGCCGCATGGAGCAGAGGCATTCTTTAGAGTCTGGCAATTCCTCATCTAGTACATAAAATTCCCTGCATTTTATGGAACCCGAAGTTTCATTACCACATCGATAACAACCGGCCACTGCTCCGTATGCCGAGCCAAGTAAACCCAGTCTACACTCTCCCCTCTTACTTCTCTAAGAAGCATTTTAATATTATCATGTCATATAATTATAGATCTTGTACGCGGTCTCCTTCTCTCAAGTTTCCCTCCAAGACTGTAGACATTTCTCTAATCTCCTAGCAAAGAGAGAAGACACGGGGGAAGCTACGGAAAATTATGAAGAGAAAAGGATATCCGAAAAAAGAAAACTAGCAGACAAGTACATAAAACAAAGGGGAAATTCCGCTCTGGAGGTACGCCGCTTGTTAAAGAGTGGAAAGACAGTCAGACAGACAGAGAGACAGGCAAAGCTGGCACTGAGAGTTATGTGAGTGTGTCTACTGGCCAGTTCCACACGCACGTACACCCTTGCGTATAGTCACACATATCTCCGCTGGCGATCCAAACCAACCAACCACCCACACATCCATCACATCAACCAAACGGTATGACATTGTCTTTTTCTGCTTCTGACTCAACACAGTCCACAACACTAAGTCATATAAGTCCTACCTTACATACAAACAAGTTAGTGCCTCAAAATTATTCTAACTCACAAACGTTTCTCATAAAAAAAAACTGCTGCAACCAAATGTACTTTTTTTTGCATAAAATGAACATACAGCGGCTTCCGCTTCAGACCGTTTGTATGCAAAACCATTTCGATCACATCTTGGAGAATCTGCACAAAAATTGATATAAAAATTTGATTTTGGGTCTTACTGGTTAAATATAACCCATAATGTTACGTGAACAGCAAGAATGAATTAATCAGACTTTCTTAAAATAGGCTTATAATATGCTTGCGAGTGCGTTCTGCAGTACTTACCTCGCAGTAAATGTCACGTGTAAAACCATGCGAGTCGCTGGCTACAGTCCGCGTGTATTGAATATTTCTGAAACAGACTCAACACAAACCGCTCCCATCGACTGTCGTTATTTTGAATTCTAATCGTACCCAGCAGCAAGTTTCGGCCGTAGGAGGTATGCAGGAAGTTAATAGGCTACGTAATAAAATATGGATGTCATTAGGATACATAGCTTTTATTTGAAGTATTTTGCTATGCGCTTAACATTTAACGAAATACAAGTAAAATAATTTATGACTCAGGCGTTTGTGGTTTGCCGTTCATTTTACGGCTCTAGCAGTAATTCGAGATATAGCGCTTATAGTAAGACGACTGGGGAACTGTGAATTGGAAAAAGTTTGAAAAGAACTCATCTTCAGCTGTGCGTTCTTCTGGATTATTGCGCAGCGTGCAATGGTAACCCTTTACCGACGTTTCGGGACAATGTATCGGTCCCATCTTCAAGTATCAAGAGTCGATCTCAGCGCCAGATGGCGGTAGGTGGTTCAAGCAACGCCCATAGGCGGAACTTGGGGGGCGGCAAAGGGGGCAAATTCCCCCCATTATTTTTTCGACCTAAGATTTTTTTTTTGACTACTGAGTTGAAGAGGGGCAAATAAAAGAAATTGGGGTGACAACGAGGGGAAAGGGGTGTATTCATATTAAGAACTGGTTCAAGCCAATTTTCCCCTTTCTCTAACTTGACTGCTTCGTGAAGTTCCTAATATCCATGTTCGATTTTGCCCCCCCCCCCGGCCCCAGTGTTATTAGCCAAGTCACACCTATGGCCACGCCCCACATAAATGAAATGAAACAGTAGTTTTGATCATAAAACAAATGATTTACTATATGCGGATAATCCTGCTTACGGACTCCCTTCTAAAACACGCTGTTGAAGGAAAGACAGTGGAAAGGCTAGAAATGAAGGGAAGATGAAGAAGAAGACGTAAGCAGCTCCTGGATGACCTTAAGGAAAAGAGAGGATACTCTAAACTGAAAGAGGAAGCACTAATCGCACTATGTGGAGAACTCGTTTTGGAAGAGGTCATGGACCTATCGTCAGAAAGACAACAGAATGAATGAATGAATGAATGAATGAATGAATGAATGAATGAATGAATGAATGAATGAATGAATGAATGAATGAATTGATGGATGGATGGATGGATGGATGGATGGATGGATGGATGCGGATAATTATTATTTGCAGGAACAGAAGTTAACCTGAAAATTGTTGCTTCCCAGGATTTGTCGTCATGTAGTCCGCCGAAACTGTGCCATAAATTCCTGCTACATATATCACCAGCCACCCTGATGATAAATCAGCCGAATCTTCTGAAAATGTGGGACACTTGCCTAAGGCAACATGGCACCATATCCCAGAAGGCAGTAGGCTAAACTACGTTGCTACCACTGTGCGAGCCTCAAATCTCTGAAGACGATTCGCAGTATTAAACTTCATGCTTGTTAATTCGAGAAAGTGCCTAGTGATGTAAGTTACAGTTTGTGGCAGAATTCTCTCCATATTATTGCACTTCTGCTTCCAACAAAGATGGTCACAGCAGTGGCCACTTGCGGTGAATTATCGTCGACATTGCTCCAGGCAAATAGGTGCCAAACGCCCGGGTCATCTGAAATATGCCGCCGCGGCAACCGTTACCCAGCCAACGCAGGGCAACAATCCGGTGTGACCACACGGTGACCCCTACAGCCCGGTCAAACATCTTATGATGCGTGCGTGCGTGCAGCGGAAAATATGAAATGTTGTGAGATGTTTTCGCACTGTTCTTCTTTTTAATTAGTCAGCGATCTTGGATGGTTAAGACCAATTGATCTGTATTATCGGGTCACCTGCCTAATTTGTATTCATTGAAGGGTCATAAGTTACATTTCACAGCCCCCTTTTCAATGGTATTATTCACGTGAAAAGGACACAAATTGTTCTACAAGGTTCACGTAATGTTTAGTAAGGAATCCCATCCGTAGCAGATACATTTCCTTTCGTACTCATTCACTTACAACAGTGTGGTGCTGTGTTTGTTCTGGAACGTGGAATTTAACAATTATGGATCAAAGACGTCCGTACCCAGGTCAGAGAAAACAGTGCCTGTACTAGCGGGACTAACAACGCATCAGGCTTCCCTCTCTCTGCCTGCTGACATATTCCCCTACAGCCCCTTTCACCCTATACCAGCTAACCCAAAGTGCTAGTTTCTTATCACGTGATCATCAAAACCATCATCCATGTAACGGCACTCTCCCACGACTGACATATTAGATAAACATTTTTAGAGTAATTTAATGGTCACCATCAACACAGCTGATTCAATGTCGTAATTTCGGTTTTATGTTTTGTGCTTATAGGTGTGTCTACCTTACTAGCAACTACAATTTTTATTTTGGACATCCCGCTGTATTGCATATTATAGAGTAGTTTAATAATTATCATCAGCACAATATTTGTCACTTATGCGTACTTGCCACGGCGTGGAAATGATGCACGTATACAGATACTGGCCACTTATCCGTTTCCTACCGCATGACAGTAAATGTTGCACCAGTCAAAGCAGTCTCCACTGATTAGCCTAGACTAAAAGTTTATTAGACTTGTTGAGTCACCACCATTCATTTATACAGGGTCCTTATCTGGCACATATCCTTCGTCACGTTCTGAAGGCTTGTTTATCATAGATACTGGCTGAATCCCAGAGCCTAATAACGCGCTTCTATAGGAAGAGTGTTCTGTTGCCATCATGTTTCTTATGCAGTGCATAATCATTAGCGCATTTGTGGGGATCTGGCTTAAGCAGGATGACTAAACTGGAGAAAACATAGAGAAGTTCGCCAAATACCGAAGTATAAATAGTTCGAGGGAAATTAGGAGGTGGTTAATGTGGGGAACTTCTTTCTGTGGCCTCGCTATAAGTCGACCCAAGTGTGCTGACTATTCACAACTGCTCTGACAGCAAAAAATCCAAACAAAAATTTATATTTAAAGCTACACTAACCAACATCTGTAAGTGCCATTTCCTTTAGACCAGTCAGAATCGCATTATATCATAACCCAAGAGAGTGACAAGTACTGGCGCTCCCCGTGCATCAGCTGTACTCCGTATAACGTCATGACCCTGTTTCATGAGTCTCAATATTAACGGTATAACGTCATGGCCCTGTTTCATGGGTCTCAATATTAACGGTATAACGTCATGACCCTGTTTCATGAGTCTCAATATTAACGGTACACACACATAAAAAATGTTAGCCTAAGGGTGACGTGGTAGGATAGAATGGGGAAAAGCAAAACTTCTGACACTGTACGATTCAAAATCTGTTGCCTTGCCCGTGTACCGTCTGAGATATTCCAGCCTATCATGTAAACAACGGCCTCTGAAATAGTGACGTCTGCCTTCAGTAATGTCTTGCGTCTGTTAGAAGAAGACTTTGGGGTGTACAAAGTAATAGTCACACAACTCAAAGATACATTCCTTGAACATACGTAATATCCATATTGCCGAACATCTTTACAATACAATGGTCAACATACAACGTTAATATTTTGCCCCTTTGTTATATTTGTAATTTGGAGATATAAATGTGTATATACATATGATAAACATGCATCACTAAGGTGTAATTTCTGCGTAGTCATTGCTACGAAACCAAAAGCTATCAAATAATTTCGGAAATTTACGACGTCCTAAATTCAAAAAATCAAGAACAAAATAACGGTCTTAACAAACGTTTTACCTTTTACTGCAGAGAATTTTAGGTCTATATATTAGGCGGGTTTACCGCGAACGTTCGCACGGTCGCCATCTTTTTATTACTGACGTTAAGAGTAACAGAGTTAGGCTTAGGCCGCTACGTAGATTAGGTAAACACGATGCATCCCTTTTCTAACGTAAACCAACAAATGCACAAATTTACAATAGAAATTAATAATACGCATGATGTACAAAATATAATATGCATGCAGCCCGTAACAATCTTCAGAGATATGCAACGAATTATTCAAATGGGGCCGGGGATATACATGCAAAATGCGTATAATGTTAATATAGGTACCTTACCAGAAGAGAAAGAATAAAACACATGACAGAAAGTAAAAGATTAGAAATAATTGTTATATATGTTGATAAGATAGCCACACAGTAGTTAGATGTGTCTTATTCTCCTGCTTAGGCCCCTGGTTTGGTCTAAAGCTTCAAATTAGGCAGCAACAAAATTTTTCATTAGTTCTGAAATCGTTCGCTGTCCGCTTCCTTTAGCTCTTACAGTCGGGTCGGTACATTAATCCTATTTTGTTCTAAATTACAGTCACATACATATTTCGTGTTCTTTCGCAGTACAAACTTCGCTAGAGTTTCGCTCGTAATATGGCCTGCCATCTCCAGGTAAATGCTTTTAAAAAACTATTAAGAACGCAATGGCCAATGTGAAAGAATATTCACGAAATACAAGGTGTGACAAACAGGCCTCTGTAGTAATAAAAAGTAATACAATGTGACGCGAAAATGTGTAACATTATATCAGCACCGACTTTCTGTTGTCCCGAATAGGTTGATTTACGTGACGATTGGTTTAAACACATATTAGACAGAGACGTCTATTATGGACAACGCTCTTGTTCACCTCTTCCAATCTTTCCGCCTAGTCACAAGCATTCTTATGGTCCAGACATTTATTAATATCCGAAATGGTAATTTTTCCTTAAATATTCCCGGTTACCATATTCTCTGACGACAAAACTCGATCACAGATCCGCGCTAAAAAAGGAACTGAAGCTGAAACTTAACTGAAACTCGCAAGTAGTCATCAGCCTGGAAGGCAGGTATAAAATGCACTTCTTCAGCCTGTTGTTAGTTTATGCTGCTTTGAAAATTACCTGAAGGTTCTCGGTTCGAATTTAGAATAAGGACCCAACTACGCTGCCTGAAGTTTCCTGCAAATTCCTCAACCCATCCCAGAAAATTCCGGGATAGTACCTCGATTATACCACAACCAGTTCCTAACAAAAACCTTTCCAATTCGCTCTTGACCGGTCATCCCACCGCTTCAAGCTTTACTGTCCTCAGCGTCCTAAAACACCATACAGGAATATCCTTCAAACTGAATCAGCCTTACAAAACACCATACAGGAATATCCTTCAAACTGAATCAGCCTTACAAAACACCATACAGGAATACCCTTCTAACTGAATCAGCCTTACAAAACAAGAAAATTACGGTGAAAATTACAGGAACATACATGGTTGTCCGAAAACATGGCAACTGAATGAGGTTACAAGGTTCCAGTAGCTCTGTGTGTCAAGTTTAAGTTGTGACAAGCATCGACAGTTGTGTCTTGTGGCTACTATTATAATGACGGGCCTTCAGACGGCCGGCTTGCCAGTGGCGGGCGGATCCCATGTACTTACTGCGATGCAGACCACAGATTAACCTACAGATTATACTCCTCCCGACTTTTCCTAATAAGAAACTTCAGTTATTATACCTCAAGGCTGAATTCATTTCAGTTTGTTAGCAGATCCAGTTGATGAGTTCAGTCCTACAATCAGCAACGCCGATCGGTTCCTTACTACTTCCCTTTTTATGTTATTTTCCATAATTTTATATATCACATAACTTCCCCAGGCAGTTACTGCTGATTACATTATATGGTACAGAGAGGAATTTGCAAAAACTTCATGGCAGTAACTTCGTATCATAGACAGGAACAAAATCCATATAGGCCAATATGTGAGGTTACATATCAGACATAACTGTTGGCCTGGTAGTAACTTTATATCGGAAAATAATGCAATTTACTGTTTAGTTTATACATAGGCCTATTGTTGTGACACATATGTATATAGAAGTAATATATAAACAGTCGATGTCGACATATATATGTCTTTTATTTATTTATCGCTTCGCTAATATATGTTTCTTACCGACATTGTGAATTACTGGCCTTATATGTAGGCAGTAATAGACAAATGAACTAATATGGAGCCTTGGTAGAATAACATTAACCGGAAACAGAGAAATACTTGGAGAAAATTCTGTCCCTATGCTACTTTGTGCATCACAAATCCCACACGGATTGGCCTGAAATCGAACTCTGGCCTCTGCGGTGAGAAACCAGCGACTAATTGCCTGAGATATGGCATAGCCCTGGAAACAACTAATAATAGTGGCAAGCATAAAAATAAGTTCTTTTTCCATAAAGAAAATTTCGAAGAGCTTTTAATTGTGCTACAGATGCATAGGTTGGAGATGAAATAATTCCTTTTTTGCTAATTTGTGTGTTATGTAGCCTATGATCATTCTTGACACACTCAGGAACACTCACAAACTAGCGCCATTACTGTCAATAGGAACTGGGATAGGTTACGGGTCTGCGACTGGGAGGTTATGGACAGCCCTCCCGATAACCACGATATCGCGCCCAGATATTGCCACCTTTTTGGACCCCTTAACAAAAACCTGGCTGGCAACAGATTTGCAAAAGACGTCGACGAGAACCAAGATGTTACCGCTTTGCTATTGCACAAAAGATCGGGAATGGTCGAGGTAAAAGGGTCACTGCGGTGTCCGCCCTACTGTACTCTACCTCCTTGCTACAGGCACTTGGCACCGGTTTCTTCTGTGCTAGGATACAAGCCTTGAGGGCAGAGTGAAACAAACGCTTATACACCCTATATCAGTGGGAACTACATGGAGGCCTGGCCTTTACCAACTGCTACCCATGTGCTATACACTTGTCGAAGTCAAAATTGAGTTCTCGGGATCAGAGGGTTTGTTACCTTATTTTTAATATGATTTGTAAATTCTACAAAAGAAAGAAAGAAAGAAAGAAAGAAAGAAGGAAAGAAAGAAAGAAAGAAAGAAAGAAAGAAAGAAAGAAAGAAAGAAAGAAAGAAAGAAAGAAAGATCAATATAAGAGAAGTTTCAAATACGTCGACGCACTTGCATTATTTCAAGAGGTGTGTTAAATGGCGATAGTGTAGAATCTACCTCACAAATCCGTGCGCCTGTCATGTTGTTATCACTGTCTGAAAGGAAAATAAGTTAGAAAAGATAATCTTAGTATAAGAATTTTGACACCGCTACTAGTTGTGCAGCTGCATTCAATACAAAATTTGTTATACTTATACATGTGTCCCACAGCGTAACAGTTAAAAAATTACCTGAAGAACCTAAGAATTAAGGGAAAAAATACATTGTGCATAAAATGTGTCAAACAATTGCCTCGACAACCTTTGCTGGAAACATCTGTAGGAATATGTTACAGATCAGCGCAAAAATTTGACCAAGGCTTCGTGTAGTGTCCGTTACTTTTCTCTGACTTTTAATAAAGGTAATACATGTCGACAACTTTAAACAAGGTTCCCCAGAATAGAATTAGATGGACATTCTTCCCCTGATTTTATAACCATTACATGCAGGCGCAGAGATAAGGAGACAGCTAAGTTAAAAATACTTTGTTGACAACGTGCTAGACAGTAAAATATTCGAATTGCTTCCGATGACAATAGCGTAAATAAATAGTTCAAAAATTGATAGCTAAGTAAGTTACAAGCCAAAAAATAAAATCTTTTAAACATATGCAAAAAATGCCTAAAAATCCTCATCATGAAGTTGCTCTATTTATATAAACCGGTGGATAGAAGATGTCACAAATATGCGACAGAAAACTGAACGCTTGTAACCAAATTATACGCACTTAGGATTCACGGTGGTGGTGATGATGATGAATAATTTATATAACCCCATACTTTGAAATGTTTAAGCATGTAAAGGAAAACAGGTGTCCTTTCCAGACAGTCTCTTATTTTTTACCAAATATTTACAATTTTAAGCAAATTCTATGGTGTTTTGATGACACATTCAGCCCCTGACAATAGCTCTTTCATTCGGACAAAACTGAGTAGGAACCTCAATACGCTTTCATTTGAAGACGGGAACAAACCCAGTTGCACCCTGTTTGGAATACCAGAAGATGGATGAGTCCAGAAACTACGTAACCCTAAGTTTACTGTTACGTTGACAGCATTTTAAGGAGGTGACAGCTACTTGTGCACCGGGTGCATGGGAACGGTGTTGATAAATTTCAGGAAACACATGAATCTGGCGATTATTGAGGCTAATGAGATGTACAAATATTCACTGTCTGTAGTTCCGAACACAGAAGAGATGTGATGTGCATATTATGCTCCTGTTGTGACAACATTGCGTCTAAATCAGCGGCGACACTGTTGTTGATAATTTAACAGGACAGTCGATCCCAGTGGCCGCGCGGTCTAAGGCGTGGGTCTGCGGCCGTTCGCTTGCTGGGATTGCGGGTCCGAATCCCGCCGGTGGAATGGATATCTGTCTTTTTTAGTATTGTGTATTGTCAGGTAGAGGTTTCTGCGACGGGCTGGTCCCTCGTCCAAAGGAACCCTGAAGAGTGTGTGTCTGAGTCCGATTGTAAAGCCCTAATAATGAGGAGGCCCTGGCCCACCAGGGGCTGTCGCGTCATCGAAAAAAATGACAAGACGGAAAATATAAGGAAGTACCTACGTCCATTATGATAAAACCCATATTAACCCTTTAAAGACGAAGCGTATCTGTTTTATATAAGGACTCAGTGCGTACCGCGCTGTAAACACTCTCCACTTCGGTTATAAAAACCAGTCTCTTAATATTTTATAAGGCAAAAGTTGCTGTTTGTTCTGAGATCCGTACAAAACACATAAACGCAATGTGGACACCACGTAGAATTTTTTAATGTTTAACCTGGTCGTATGTAAAGTTAGCGCTAGGCTTTAAAAGGTTAATGTTCTCAAAAATGAAATCACCCTGCGTCTTAACACCGAATAAAGAATTGTTCCATAAGCAGGCCATTAAAATCCGCAGAAACACATTGTTAGCGGTAGGGTGCGTCTTATCGCTTGTAGCGTCTCATGAGGCGAAAAATACGTGGGTATGAAGAAAAGGTGATTTAGGAAAGAAGAAAGGAGAAGGGGCGGGAGTTTAATCGGAGGGTGCAAACTGAACTATTGACAGTTAAGGAAGCCGGCTGTAACTGGAATCGATATAACGCTCGATTGGCTATTTATTATTAAAAATAAAACAAAATTTGTAAGAGTACAGACTAGATGCTGTGTTGCAAACTGTCTTCTTGTTTTGTTATTAGTCTGCTGGGAAGTAATTCTGTCAATGTGTTCTGTTGTCACAGTCCCTTATACCTGCTGCTGACGACCTTCTCGAATAGAAGGAGACCCTTTTAATTAAGGAAAAACATTCTCAAATTTCCACGTGCTAATTATTGTAGATTTTGGGTTCGTTAGTAGCTTAACTACATAAAGACACCCTCCGACTTACGTAATTCCAAATAAGGATATTTTTAAAAGAAGGAATAATCTGAAAAATATAGAAAAGAGAGCCGAATTTTTCCTTGAGGCAATGAAAGTGCAATGAGACGAAGTTGGGGGAAGAATACTCCTAAGCGATGACACAGGCGGCGGGCCGGTCATGTTGCGTCCGATCAGACTCCACTGTATTGGAGCTTAGATATCACTTGGGTTCCCCTTTACATACACAGATATTTGACCATGTATATACTCAATTCCGACTTGCGCATAATTCGACTTAAGCCGAAACGCCCTGAACGTAACTATTGCGTAAGAGAGGGAGTACTTCTAACGACAAAGACACGTATGAATTTAGTAACGTTTGTAAAGGATTTCACATTACATTCATCACAATAGTAATAACAGTAGATGACAAGGGAGACCAACCTGTGGCTGGAGAAGCAAGTCTTGCTGTAAAGTTGTGTGAAATCGAGAGGTTTTGGAAAAAATACCCCCCCGTCCACTTCGATTACTCTTCCTGTGGGTTGTTACGTACTGCTTTAGAAAACAGCGCTTGCTCCTGTCTGTGTACAGCACTTACGAGTAAATGAAATCGAACCAGTTTCGTAGCGGTTTTTTTTTTAGTGGTGAAGGGCCCCCGCAGCAGACGCTACGGATGCACTGCAGCCATGAGGCTTATTGTGCAACCCTACGATGAAGATGAAGATAATGATGATTATTATTTTTTGTCCTTCGCAGTGGTTTATCTTTGTGTAAATCATTCCGTAAAAACCGCGGACAGCAAATCAGGTTTAACTGTGCCGAAATCCGAAAAGTTTCCTTTCCGGTCATCCGTTACCATGACGTCAATACTGTAGAACACTTCCAAGTTGGCCAATTGCCATTCTGTACCTCTCTTGCAGTAATCTTCAATAGGCCCACAACATGTTTTCTGGAGGTTGACGTCCTCAATGAAGAAGGTTGTTCCTGACACAGAGTACCAGATGGTCGCAGACTGGAGTCCAAATTGCTTACGTCAGTTAGGTCTTAACGTTTCGTGGCAGCAACCACACCAATCGTCAACAACCACTGCAAACTGTGAGACTGCACCAAACAAGTCAGCGACCAATAAGTGCAGCAGTGGCGAGAAGATACCACGGCAAAACATGAAGGCAACTACTGGCAACAGGAAAGGAAGACAGCCACTTGTTAGTCAAACAGATGATCTTCTGTGTTATTACACTGTGTAGGAACATAAAAAGATTCCGTCGTTTCGGAGTAACACGCTGCCTCCATCATAGGGGTGACCGTATTAGGTTAAGGTTGATAGTGCATCACTACAGCATCCTCCTAAACCCAACCCAGTCACCCTAATAATGGAGGAGGTAAGTTCCTCCGAAATTTCGGAATAAACTTATCATCCTACGCGGCGTAAAAGCCTAGAAGTCTGTCACTTGAGCAACATCCGTCGTGAGAGTCTGCAGAACTATATCACTTTTCGATCACCATGAATATATGTAGAACTATATCACTTTGTGATCATCGAGAATGTCTGTAGAAATATATCACTTTGTGATCATCGTGAATGTCTGTAGAACTGTATCACTTTCGTGATCATCGTGAATGTCTGTAGAAATATGTCACTTCATGATCTTCGTGAATGTCTGTAGAACTATGTCACTTCATGATCTTCGTGAATGGCTGTAGAACTATATCACTTCATGATCTTCGTGAATGTCTGTAGAACTATGTCACTTCATTATCTTCGTGAATGTCTGTAGAGCTGTACCACTTTGTGGTCATTGTGAATGTCTGAAGAACTGCAGCACTTTGTGATCATTGTGAATATGTAAAGAACTATATCACTTGGCATTCATGACGAAAGCTGTCTATAGGTTTTCATGAGAAAGTGAAAGCCTGTCTTGTCATATCTGCGACTCACAACACATCTAACACCTCCTGTCCTCAGATAGTAGATCAAAAGTCACAGAAATGCAAGCATCGTGCTGTATTCGATAACTGAAGGGTCAAAAAAACTCAGTATAAAGATTGACACAGTTTGGCCGCAATGCCACCAGTACCAGCACCTCCACGTCACTGTCAAACGTAGACCTAATTCTTCAACCTTGAAGATGGAAGCAGCAAGTTCCTCCGAAATATCGGTATCCACCGATAAAATTACACTGTTCCAAAACGTAGATGACCGCAGTCGCTACCGCCATTAAAATCAGAAAATATATTCCTGATATTCTAGTTACTTTCAGGCTTTGACAAGGTACGAAGTGAAACGCCCTATAAGTACGGCCAAAGATTCGAATCAGGTGCTCCTAATACGAATCCAAAGAGTTAACATTGCACTAACATGTTTAGCCAACCTTGACTCTGCATAATACTGTATTTTTGGACAAGCTGTGTTATGTGGAATAAATTTTCGAAGTTTCGGTGGAGCCTGCTGCCTCTATCCTCAGGGCAATTTACAGAGTCACATCCCAGAACACATTAATAATCGCAGTCACCGCCATGATCAACTAACAAATCGTAACCCTCCTTTTATGCACATCGTTCACTTTTACATACAATATATGACCACGCTAAGGAGTCACAGGTGAAGACTAGAAGCTCTCACGGAACAAATGTAACTGGTGTGTGTGTGTGTGTGCGCGCGCGCGCGCGTGAGACAGAATGATATAGAGATCTCTGGCGATGTGTGTGGCCTTATGTGACATCATCACTACTTATCATCATGGGAACGCAACAGGTAATATCATCATCATTAAACAACATCATGAATATGGTAGCAAGTCTTACACGTCAATTCATATTAGCCATTGTTGCTGTGTTCCTTACCCGGAGTCTCAATTGTTGCGATGTTCCCTACCCGGAGTCTCAATTGTTGTGATGTTCCCTACCCGGAGTCTCAATTGTTGCAGTATTCCGTACCAGGAATATCTGAACTGTTTTAGTGTCCCCTACTCATAGGGTCTCAATTGTTGCAGTGTTCTCTACCTGGAATAACTCGATTGTTGCACTGCTCCCTACCAGGAATGTCTCAATTGTGATTTTGTAGGCCGAAAGCAGTGGCCGTTTGCACTGCATGAGTAGGCGTAGTTTAATAACTGTCTTTATTAACAATCCTGGGATCGAAACCAGTTTATGGTAAATGTAAATAGAATAATGTGTTCCAAGACTTTGGCGAATATACCTGCAGCGTGTACGAGTACATTACCAAGTACGTGGGGATTACAGTAAATAAATCGGTAACTCAAATGATATAACACCGAACGACAGGGTAATTGCTGAATGGTAACCTGGGAAGGATGTGAAACAAGCAGTCTTAGTCTAATTTAATTCAGGATAACCGGTACCCAAACCGAGATTTGAACTCCGGATCTCTCAAATATAGACTATACTCGCTGCCAATCGGACTGCAAATTTCGACCTACTTCCTTCAGGTTATTCAATGAATAATTTAAAATTAACGCGAACTAAATTAAAAACCCCTTTGTAATCATTATTTCCCTTCTTATTACACAGTGTGTCCCTTTTATCGTGTTCCTGTTCATGACAGCTGTCATGGGATGTTCCGGCGGATGCAGTCTATGCGACAAAGCTACCGTGCTCAGAGACACAATAAAAGGGACACTCTGATAAACATAGCACCTTCTGAGAAACCACTATCCGCTACAGTATTAAAAAATTGTCTTTAAATAGAACCGGAAGGCTCATTATCGTGTTCACAAAAGTCTAAGCCAAATAAATACATTTTTATACATCAAACCTATTCGTCAAAATCCATGCCAATGTTAGCCTATATTCCAGACTGTACCATGTTGTCCCAACCAATATCATTCTTCCATGTTTGGCGACTAAATTTTGTACAAAATCCTCACCAACATTATTCGTGCTACACATGCCACCTATCACATTCCTGAAAATTATACTAGCTGCCGGGTGACGGAAGAGACACGCACAAGAAAGCTCGCCTATTCAAATTCGTGTTGTTTTGGTGCTGATACAGTGCCTCTGGCCCTTGTTAGCGCTACAGTGTACAGTAAGTTATTAATGGCCTAATTGACCCAGTCCTCCAACGTAATTCAATATGGCTATCCTTTCCACATGTGTGCAGTCATGTAGAGTAGGAAGGGAGCTACACGAACTATAGGACATCCTACTACAGTGGACGGAGGAAGAAAAGCAGGAAAAGGCAAATACATGTGTGAAAAAAAATGCAGCAAGGAGAAGAAACTGCGGGAAGTCCAGAGCTGTTCATATCAGGGGAGCTTTGTTTCCTGCCGCTTTCAAGTACAACACCGCACACCAAGTTTCTTAAAAATTAATCCTAATGGAAAAAGTACACGTACGTATTTTACACAATATCAACTTCGTTAAATTGAAGTTGAAATTACGTAATTGTATTCATGGGAAATCCTCAAAACGAGAAGTAATTAGTCACATATGTCACTAGACGGATTAATATCTGAACTACTAACAGCCATGGGTGCTGGCTGCGAAGCGTACCGGACAACACAGCAAACAAACACCGGGATACATGGCAAAAGCCTGAAGCTAACCTCTAACCATCTAGATTGAGACTGGAGGCTATTAGTTCTTAAAAAATCCGCTTTGTAAAGGTAGTTGTGTTACAGTAGCAGCATCAAATGGGATTTAAGGATATCCGAACCGGCAACTTTTCGTGAAATTTTGTAAGAAGGCTATGGAATGCAAATGAATGTGGAAAAAAACTAATGTAATGAGAATCCAGGCAACCGTCGTCAGTATACTCGTAGATGATGATAGATCAAAAACAACTGGATTTTCAAATATTTGGGTAGCATGATAACAACTGATGCGAGATATACACGCGAAATTAAATCTAGGCTTTCCATGGCAAAAGCGGCATTCAACAAGTAGAACCCTCTTGTCACCAGGAAATTGGACTTAAACTTAGGGAAGAAACTATTAAAATGTTACATCTGGATGGTGCTGAAACTTGGGCTCTTCGGGAAGTACATAAGAAATACATTACCTGGAACTTTTTGCAGTGTGGTGCTGGAGAAGGCTGGAGATCAGCTGGACCAATTACGTGGAAAATGATGAAGTATTATAAGTAGTGAACGAAGAAAGAAATATCTTACATAAAATAAAACGAAAGAAGGCTAAATGGATTGGTCACATCTTTCGTTGGAACTGCCTTTTAAAACACGTTACTCTGCGAAAAATAGGAAGAAGGGGAACACGAGGAAGACGACGTAAGCAGCTACTCGATAACCTTACGGAAAAGAGACGATACTGGAAATTGAAAGAAAAAGCACTAGATCGCACTCTGTGGAGAACTCGCTTTGGAAGAGGCTATGGACCTGTCGTAAGACAGACTGCCTGGTGGTGGTGGTGATGGTGGTGACAAGGAAGCAGATCACAGAACAGGAATGTAAGTGCGAAGTTTAATAACAATAATAATAATATATTCTCCTTCTCCACCTGCCCTACCTCCTCCCCAAGCACAGTCCGTTGTAATGCTTGGCTTCAAACACAGTCCGTTGTGACGCTTGGCTTCAAACACAGTCCGTTGTGACGCCTGGCTTCAAACACAGTCCGTTGTGACGCTTGGCTTCAAACACAGTCCGTTGTGACGCTTGGCTTCAAACACAGTCCGTTGTGACGCTTGGCTTCAAACACAGTCCGTTGTGACGCTTGGCTTCAAACACAGTCCTCTTCCATTCATTCTGACCTGTGGCCACTGCCTACCAATTTCTTATTCCCATCATCTTCAGATCCTCTTCCACCTCAACAGTCTGTCTTTTCTGTGGTCATCCCTTTTTCCGCTTTCTTGCATCCCGGTAGACGCTATTTTCTTGTCATTCTTTCGTTATGCATCCTTTCAATATGCCCATATCATCTTAATGTAAGCGATTTAAAAAAATTGACAATATCTGTCATTTGTATTATATCCATTATCTCCCTGTTACATTTTGAAATAGTAGTTGCGTAAAATTTTGTTTTAGGCAAGTCACTTCACATTTTCGTGATCAGAACTTCAGTCCTCATGTTTTATGTGCCAAATTACAATAAAAGTCTTCTTACATTCATACAAATACGGTAAACATTTAGGAGATGCGAGTAAATTCCTGAAGACCAAGAAATATTTAAGACGAACAGCGATGAACATGGTCTTTCATACATTTGACATAACTAATCTGAATACATATATTACTTGTATTCCCTGAAGAATTATTCATATGTCAAACTGTTAAAGTATCCTTACAGACATTAACAACACTGTGTTCTCAACACCCAGTGTTCTTGCGTAAAGTAATTTGTGTACTTAGAATACAAATTATTACTACACAAGTTTCGGTCACTCAGAGAATACTGTATAACGAAATTAAACAATGAAATTGGCCTTACAGCTTGACAAATATTACACAAGACAATAAACACTCAAAATTAATTTAAGGGACCTCTGACAAAAAACAAAACAACAAGAATGCAACAAAATAAAAAAATAACAGAATTTCAATTAGCAATTCCATAAGTCTTTTTTTCAAAGGACAGAGCTTCCCAAGGGAAGGGCCCCCCGTTGCCAAGAGAATCTTGAGAGGGGAAGGGGTTAAGACCCTATGTTCTCTTATATGTCTGCTGCTACAAATCACTCAAGGATATTCTTTGAAAAGGACTGAGAAATATATGCCGCGTAATACATCACACACGTTTTATGAATCCTTGTATATTAATTGTGTACCCAGGAGAGTGAAAGATGCATGTACCAAGTCTACAATCAGGGGTAGGAAAAGTCACATTAACAGTAAAAGCGATTAGGCGAACACTGACAGAATTCTTTGTATCTCTCGTAACTTTATGATCATTAAGTAAGTTAATGGAGTCACGGAAGAGCTATGCTAATACATATTAGGAAACACTGTGTTTGATCAGCACTTACGTCTTGCGGTATACAAGTCAGGCAGAAATTTTATGTACCTGAGTAGTAGATTGGTTGCGCACAAGAAATGTAAAGAGCAATTACTCCGTCTGAAACACACTATTCTGTGGTGTCTGAAATTAACTGCGTGGCTGCTATATGTTTCGGCCAGTCAGTTTGGCCATCAGGAGGATCTCAAAAATAATGTACAAAGTGCAGTGTCATACAGTTCGTTGCTTACCTACACACGTCACGGTACTTTCACGTATTTTCTCTTTTTATATCGGAGCGCGGCATGATTATGGCAACAGACTGGCCGAAACACGTAGCAGCCACATATCAAAGTTCAGAAAATAAAGAACAGAATGATGTTATGCAGACGCTACAATTATTGTAATTACATATACTATACAGCAAAGTTCATATCTCGAGTGAAATTTGATGTAGGCCTACATTACATCATTTTTACTGCCTGCAAAATTTATTTCTTTCTACTTTTCTTTCTTACTTTCCTTTGTATATATACATAAATAACAATATATAGCTGCTACTGTACCATAGTGTTTCGCCCCATATGCTGAGACTAGCAATAAGAAATCATTACAACATTTTTCTCTGCATGAATTTCAGAAAACGCAGTTTAGTCGGAAACATACCGACTGTTCACACCGGTGCTGCTTTTAAATGTATTAAGTAATTAAATATTGCTCGCACAACTTGCGTGTTTAACTAACACTGCGTAACATACAAGCTGACAGTAGCTCAGCATTTAAAATTTTCACGTATTTTACGGAAGCAGAAAACATTATCACGTTTCCGAGAGCCTGCGGTGTTTCAGTCATTTCTTCCGACAAATTTCTGTGTGCATTTCTCATCTTACAGATGTGTTCTGCACCTCAAGGTGTCTAACAGATGTATTCCGCACCTCAAGGTGTCTAATAGATGTATTCTGCACCTCAGGGTGTCTAACAGATGTATTCTGCACCTCAAGGTGTCTAACAGATGTATTCTGCACCTCAAGGTGTCTAACAGATGTATTCTGCACATCAAGGTGTCTAACAGATGGTCAGGGTTACGCATGCAAAGTACGCAATCCTCAAGCTGTAATTTTTAAGTCCTCCTGTCATTTCTTCTGTCATAGGTCAAAATATTCTCTTCAGCTGCTTGTGATCAGACACACTCAATGTACGTTTCCCATTAAGAGTTTATTTTACCAAGCATGTGTAAAAAGGCGTAAGAGTACATTATTATAGGCTATGTGTGAATGTTGCAGTTTTGTTGATAAACGCCAAGAAAGGAAACAAACTGTGAAAAATTTAATGTTATTTTTACTTTAATTAAAAGTGGCTTAAATGAAAGTGCCGAACGCTTGTAAAACTAAATCTAATTTCAGTTAGAGAACAATTTTCATGCTGCTGCTTGGGAAACAAAGTGGAAAATGAACGGAATATTAAAGCGACAACTGAGGAAAGAAAGAAAATGGCTAGAAATGTTACAGTGTGAAGACCGTTCCACGCTCCTCTACGTAGTGAAACCTGGTTTAATGAAAACAATTAAAATTCAAAGGGAGGTATTAAAATAAAAAAGCATACATTGTTTACCATCTGTGATAGGTGGAAATCTAATTTATTACTATGATCAAATAGATAGGCATGACTACAGACTGGTATTTTTATTACACACTCTTTGTACAGTATTTACTACAATAATGTAAAAAGGTTCTTCGAGTCTCTTAATTGCTCAATAATACATTTTACGTAACATTTTTATAAACATCCCTGATGATGATTCATAATGGAATTAGAAATATATTTGGATTCAAATTTAGTCAAACAAGTGAATGAACTGAGTGCCTGAGATGGTGAATAAACGTTTTCTTGTTTATTGAATACGAAGGGCACCCGCCAAATTAAATACAACAATAATGTCTGTAAGAAAAGTTTGGAGAAGTGATAAGGGCCACCTACATGCCACGGAGAACGATAAAATTAAACACGACGATACACGGTATTCAGGGCTTTAAGATTACCGTATTCCACGGTGTAAAGCCGTGCAGTGTGGTAGAATTCACCTACATTTCGGAGGAGCATCAGTAAATCTGTACCAGACTAATCGGCAATATATCTAATTATATGGCAATTTTCATACCCAACGTCTTCAAAAGCTCATGCAGAGCCTATTAGAAGTAAGTACATGTTGAATCAAAGGAGACAGAAATTATTGCAGAGAAGAATGAACACAAACTCTTACAACATATTAAATGCAACACGGTAAACTTTCGTTGCACCTGCCCGAAGTCAAACCACAATTCTTCGGTCCTTCAGCCCGGAGCTTGGGCACTATATGGCCTAAAATATACCGGCCCCCGTCGGAAGCAAGAAGAAGAAGAAGAAGAAGAAGAAAGCCGCGAATATTAGTTATATACCACTATTCATGTAGTCATCGTTTTGGAAGCATCAATATAAATTTCTCCTGGGAACGGCCGAGTCTTTACAGATGTTCGGCTTTGACAGCCCAGCTTGGCGACAAGTGTTCAAAACCTACGTACAGGTCTGTATGTGCTTTATGCTAAGCGAGGTAAGATTAGCGTGCAACATAGAAAATATAAGATGCCTAACTAATGGGCACATTGACCTTCCAGACCCACCAAAGGCACCTGAATGTCTGGTGAGCTGTCCCTGTAAGACGTACTACACCGCACTGCCGTGTGCACAGCGGCTGCTGTTTGAAATTTGAGAATGTTCAGTGCCTAATAACCTTAGAGGCTTTGCGAACTACCTGCAAACAAATGCCAAATAAACGTATATAATGTACGACCTGTCCGTCGCTAAGCATTTTTCGTCGAAAGAAAAAGAACCACTAAACAGACTGCATTAAAATTTGCTAAGGTACACGTAAATTCAAAGCTAAGGCCGTGCCATGGCTCAGGCGGTTAGCCGCCGGCCTCCCACCGCGGAGGCCCGGGTTCGATCCCGGGGTCAGTCCATGTGGGATTTGTGGTGGACAAAGTGGCACTGGGACAGGTTTTTCCCCGAGTACTTCGGTTTTCCCCTGTCAATTTCATTCCACCCGTGCTCCATTACTAGGAAAAGGACAAAAAATAATCATCATCTTCATCTTCATCATAGGGTTGCACAATAAGCCTCAAGGCTGCGGTGCGTCCGTAGCGTCTGCTGCGGGGCCCTTCACCACTAAAAAAAAAAAAAGTTCAAAGCTACGATCTTTAGACTGACTTCCTCTCTGTTTCTTATTTTCCCTAAGAAACAATTCGCGTAAAAACTCAGTCCTAGTAAAGCAAACTGTTTTCTCAAAATTGCTTATCATGTAACAAGGTAGAATATGATATAAAGACAGATCTCGCTCAGATCAACAGGTTTCTTTTTTTAGACTAGGACTTATGTGGGGAACACTTCAAGAAATACAAAGAAAAATATTTTTTGAGTTTGTGACGTGCACATAACTTCTCAACATTATAAACGTAACGTAAGTTATTACCCTACACACAAAAGAAGAAACAGGCGTCTGATAAAAGTGTCATTCACGTTTCCAGCATCCTTTTATAATTATTTCTGTCTAAGACATCACAGAAGGAAGACGGAACAAAAATAAACATTGCCCAGTGCCATCCACAATATGAAACAGACACGGTCGTATTTGAAATATTTTACATGATTCATTTATATAGATCGGATTTTATATCAAGTTGCCCAATAGTGTAATGAGAGCGGCAACACCGATAAATACACATGAGTTCCCTTACCGAGAAAATACAAACAGGAGAAATACAGCAGCTGAAAGCAAGCGAGCTGTATCGGCTCTCCATCAACAGGAACTTAATTGAGGCCTCAACCTGAGATACTGTGGAGCAACAGACGAATTTTCTTCCCTTATTTCGATGGTGCAAGGAATGTTTAAGGAAAGAGAAAGAGGAGAGACTTACAAGAGGTCGTTTAATAATATAACAGAGTTGATTGGGATCTCTGTCTAGCTGACAGCAAGCTTCTGCTACTAAGCTCGCATTTCCCGCTGTAAAATAATTCCATAATTATCTCTACTAGAATCTCTGCCCTACGGTTGTTGCTTTAATCTACCGTGCCTAGTTTCATGAAGGGTCAGTGCAAGACACGGCTAATAAAAGACTACGAAATGATAGTTTTAGCCTGGCTTGCCCAACATAGGCATGCCTTTAATCAAGGTAGTGACAATGGTTTTGTTACACCACAATTAGTTCGTTACTCACCACCCATTTCCTGAGGATTATCTAATACATTCAGGGGTTTCCTCTATTCCTTTTCATTTTATTATACTGAAGCCACGGAAAGAATTCTTACTGATGGTGGGGATGACGGTGCAAGACGCTTCACCCTTTCTACTTATCGTATTCCCCTGCAGTCTCCTCTGGGCTATATCAATCAGCCCAAAGCACTTGCCGCTACCGAAGGTTATCGGCTAGAAAACTAAAGGAGTATATAGAATACAGGTCTGGAGGGGAAAGTTTGACAATTCGAAGGACATGAGAAGTGGATGGATCACAGCTTCTGCCATTCCATACACATGACCCAAAGTTACTAGTAGGTTGCTTAAGAGGGACCCCGAACACTGCCTCCTGACAGAAGACAAGAACCCGGTCTGAAAGAATCCACAACAAATTTTAGTATTCTGTAGATATATGGCCCCCGTCCCACGGTGTCTGTGTGGACATTACCTAAGCGACTGGAGTCGACGCATGAGACTCTTTCGGAAGCCTCGGTGCAGTTACCAATATACTTATATGAGTTTATTGTGTTTGTTTTAGATACTACTGGCAAGTTGCTGTGACTGTTAAAATCTGCTCGTCCAGTGGTTCAACATTTAATCTTATCTAATACTGACGCAATTTGTATATTTCGCTTCATTTGTGAGTTCAGGTACAATTTACTGCTTCGTACGTTTAATATTTCTGTATGAACTTAGATATAATTACGTTCTGTTTTAAAATCCACTACCAGCAATCTAGCTATTTAAATTAATGTAACGTGCCCACCGTAAGTTATACAGACTTCGAACAGAATAAAGTTTGTTGAAGATGCAAATTACTTTCCTGCTAGAAAGGCCCGTTTTCCGCTGAAACAGATAGCAAGCAGAGCTACTCCGATGCTACAGTCTCTGGGTCTCAGTGCTCCAATATCTTATATTAACTTTTTCCTCTCACACACACTCTCCTACTTTAATACCACAATATTGTTTATATATCTTATTTTTTATCCGTTTCTCCCTTCTTTTTCACTCCTCGTTATTACATCACTTCCGCCACCTAACTTCCTGTCCCTTTACATCCTTTACAGCTGGCTTACCCTCGGAAAAATATCCATAAGCGCCCCTCTCCTCAGCCGCAGTTCTACCACAACAAAACCACCGACAGTAAAACCCCGGTTATGAGCTATCCCACGAGGATAGTGTAGCGACACTCGTAAAATCGGTAAAGAAGAAACTCCAAAACGCACAGACACACAAAAAAAATAGAAATAAAACAGGAAGAAGAGCATTTCTCAATAACGAAAATGGCAACAGTAGTCGTAGGCCGCTCGTGTTTCCGCTTCAATTTCGACACACAATTTGCCCTCCCCCCGTGATTACTCAGGCACTCAGGCGTTATCAGGTGATGATAACATTAATATTATTCAAAATATATAGGCCTATATACTTAATCCAGTAGAGAAGGCCTGAAGAAAGCGTAACACTGAGGGAACATTTCGGCGCAAATGAGAAGAAAATATTGTAACTGGTCTTAAAGAAATCGAATTCTGGAATTGAATACCTGAGCTTAAATAGATGGGAGAGGGTTAAAATTGATCTTAAAGGAATAGGATGGAAGTGTGTGAATTGGATTACTCTGGCTCAGGATAGGGATGAGTGATGGGTTCTTGTGAACACGGTAATAAACTTTGGGGTTCCATAAAATAAGGGGAAATACTTAATTAGCAGAGGAACTATTACAGTTTCTCAACAAGAAGTCTGCTCCGTGTAGTCGTAAAGAAAGTGCTGGTGAAAATGTGGAATGAATTAGTGAAACAGCAGGGGGACTCGCGAATCCTTGGCCAGCTGAGAGTCTACCCGCCACTAAAGGATAGTCGTGGTCCGTGGAATTAGTCACACCATATAATCAAGTCAAGTATGATGCATGCAGGCCTTTAAATGCTGTGTACTGCAAATGTTTGTTAAGATCTGTAAACAAACAGAATATTTTCCTCGGCACAGCACCCAAATTCAAGAAACCCTGTACTGCACACATCCCTTTAACTCATTGTCAAAATTATAGTGGAGTAATGAGCAAGGGTTTAGCAGTTATGCTTTGCATTAGGGAGGCCCACATTAAAATTGTAGCCTACAGAGTGGCTAATCTGCCTCCGATCCTGCGAGATATTTCTGGGCCCATCCCGGCAAATGCCGTGACGCTTTATAGCAGACCACACAAACCCTTACATGTCTATCATTTGAGGCTATAGTGTATTGGTAAGCAGCCACCAGAATACGCGGTCAGACGAGAGTCTTCACACCAATATGTCTTGTCGCTTAACCCTTTAAAGACGAAGCTTATCTGTTTTATATAAGGACTCAGTGCGTACCGGCGCTGTAAACGCTCTCCACTTCGGTTATAAAAACCAATCTCTTAATGTGTTATAAGGCAAAAGTTGCTGTTTGTTCTGAGATCCGTACAAAACACATAAACGCAATGTGGGCACCACGTAGAATTTTTTAATGTTAAAACTGGTCGTAGGTAAAGTTACCGCTAGGCTTTAAAACGTTAATGTCACATTTGCGCCAGCAAAAACTGTTTTATGTAGGCTTGTTATCTGACAATTATTGTCTTTTAGCGCTTTTAAACAAGAGAATAACCTAAGCGATATACAAAAATGTAGTTGTTACCTCAAGCAAACACACTGCAGTTTCTCGGTTAAAGGTGGAAAATTGTTGATGTTGTTTATGGAAATAAGTACTGTTCACCCAGACAGTAATACGAAACATATAAACACGTCCTGAGCCAAGTGCAGTCTTTATTTGATGTCAAATGTTGTGACACATCTGCTAACAAATCACACGCCTCACTCTATTTATAGGTGCTACACTGTATGGTCTCCTAAAAATCACCATGCAGAAAACACGGAAGGAAAAAACTGGGGGCGGAGGAGGGGAGGCAGAACGCCTTATACTGTAAATTAATGCCACGATTAAGGAACAGAGTGCAAACTCCATATCCACAAAGTCTTGTCTTGTAAGGGAACAAACATTATAACAAAACTCCACTTTCCCTTTGTGTCTTCTTCTGACCGTTTCTTTGAACTCTCACGTTCTGCTTTAATTATGATGTTTATGCTGGAAATCATAGTGATCATCATACACTCTATTTGGCGTCGAACACTCCAGGCTGTGGAAATTACTTGCATTTTTTAACCCTCACAAATGACATGAGAGTGTTTTTATTGCTGCACGCTACCCAATGAAACAGAAATTTAAAAGTAATGTATAAGTACAGATTCGTAACATTCAAATACGTTACTGTCACAGATTTGTATTTTTGTTTTATTTTCCTATTTTATTACATAATATCCAGAACTGCACGTTTCATCAGTAATATGAAATCGTTCCTTCAGCATCAGCAGCGGTGGAGTTAGAAAACAACGTGCTACGATCTTTTATAAAAGAAGAGAAAAGACACAGCGAGTGGGAGAGAGGGAGATATGAAGTCGCTTTGTACTGAAGTGCTTGGCGTATAATAATCCGCGGTTTCTGTTTTGTGGCTTGATCCTACCTACCCGATTATCCATCAATAATACAGTCTCATTTCGTCCTGCAGTCTATGATCTAGAGACTGTTATTCTACTATTTAGCCCTGCCCCTGAAGCACGATTTCTACCGCCCACAACCACCTGTGACAAAGAATATTATGCACACGGTTCACCCTTTACAGTACCGGACTTCCACATCTCCTGTGGAGCGCACGGTAACAAACAAGCTAGCGACAGCCATGTCCTTTGAGGTGTTCCACACTACTACCCTAACGTACTTCCTACAAAACGTGATATATTATGGAAACAGCGATGCATCTTCTGTCAGGTTATTGTTATAATTTTTCGTGTAGGATTGCCAGAGTTCGTAGGCATGAACACTCATATCCGATATTGAATGTTTACACTATTTGGAATTGATCCCACTCACAATAATCTGCAGCCCATAAGTTATAGACATTAATTCTTCATACGGTGAAGCGTCTTAAATAGTATTTTAAAAACAATTATCACTTAACGACAAACACAGCATATTTCCACGAGAAAGATCAATTGTGTCTGTGGGAACAATTTCTGTTTATTCGGAGAACAAAGAATTAAAGTCTGTGGGCAAAATTATGGGCCTACTTGATTTAATGATACTAATAAGGTACACGTACTTAAGACTGCCATATTAAGGGCCGCATTACGTTACACCATTCACACAGTAAATTAGGACATTTACAGTGCGTGACTTAGAATAGTACAAACTTACTTTTATGGCTTAGTTTCAGGTACACTAATGTCTCACTTTTATGGCTTAGGTTCAGGTACATGAATGTCTCACTTTTATGGCTTAGGTTCAGGTACACTAATGTCTCACTTTGAGAGTTGGCTATCCAACCGGTGTCTTTCAAAATTTATTTTACTCTTCTTTGGTTATGCAGGTATGATCTACACGAATGGCTCCGTCACTAAGTTCACAAAACCGGCAAGCCAAAATAAATTAGAAACGTAAGCTGAAGGGGACCTTCCTTTCTCATTTCCAAGTTTAAGGAATTCAAAAGTTTTATAATTTTGCCTGTTGTTTTGTATGGTGTTAACTTGGCGTCTTCACATGACAGATAAAACGCAGGTTGAGAGTATATGAAGTCAAAGTTCTGTGGTGAATAACTAGACCAAACTAACAGAAGGATGAAGGAATTACGTAAAAAAACTTCCAAACTCTTATTCTCTACCTAATATAAGTCTAATTATAGTGGTCAAATCAAGAGGATGTGGTGGGCGGGGCAAGAAGCAAGTTCGGGAGAGATGAGAGAGGAGTATATTATTTTAAATCGAAAAGCTGAAGGGAAGAGACCACTTAGGTGACGCAGGCGTATACTGGAGCCTTACTCTAAAATACAAGTATACGTATAACACAGAAATGCTGTACGTTAGGAGGTGTGGAGTGACACAGGAACAGGTTGTGATGGCGGCTGTCAACAGAAAACTACTGTCACAAAATCGCTCAAGACGTCGAAATATTCGGCTCAAGTGATAGAACTTCTGACATTTTCAGCTCTATAGGGCTTCAGTGATGACCTACAACATGGTTTCTCAAACTGTGGTACACGTACCATTACTTGTACACCAAATATTATTTACCGGTAAGCGGCCTTAATAAAATATTTAAATATAAAAAAGGATAAAGCTTTTTAAAAAATAAAACAAAAAGCTACATATATTTGCGAATACACAGCATTGCTGGCAACATCGTACAACTCATCCCCGCTATCAGCCTGTCTTTCAAATTTCAGCTTTTTATTTAAATACAAAAAACCAAGGTGGTATATTGAAATTGTTAAATTTCATTGAATGATACGCTATTGAAAAAGTATGAGAACACCTGGTCTATCATATTCACGACCCACTTCTTTCTTCGGACTTTGTCCTTCGTCTGTTAAAACAATTAAAACACCACGTTTCTGAAACCGACCCTGCTTCCGTCCTCAGATGGCCGAAAGTAAGTAAGAGGTCTCACAGTTCAGTTTGAACCTGGGGTCGAAAGCAGACAGTTTTCCTAAACGCAGTGTTTTAACTTTGTAACGGACTGTGGGCAAAGTCTAAAGAAAGAAGGCTGGTTTTGAACTTCTGATTTCTATCCGGCAGATGACCGGTTCGGACTTCGGTCGGAACAGCGTCTATCATTTCTGAGGTCTCTGTGGTCTTCCTCCATCCTTCCTGGAATATTCCGGGATAGCATCTTAATATAGGCTAAGACGACGCCCTTTCCGTTCATAATTATCATCCCATCATTCGATACAAGATAAGCAATGTATGTATAATGTAACGTTGTGGTGCGTTCGCGTAATGTTTGTACCTCCTAGTCTACCCTAACAGCCTGATACCATTTCAGTCGAAGAGTCCGCTTTTATGGCGATTAGATGTTGCCGGGAGCAATAAAACGTATTTAGGTCTTCATGTCAAGTGCCCGAAATTGTTGTCCGATTTTAACCAAATTTGGAGTTCCTCGACAGCTTTTCATGAAAGTCCCCAGTATCAAATTTCGGATAAATTCATCCAGAGACAGACGCGCTGATACCTGAAGAAAACTAACAGAAAATGGACGGACATGACGAAGATCATACGAGCTTTTCGCGACTACGCGAAAGCGCCTAAAAACGAGTCTAAATTACCAGCAGCCACTTCAAGTACACCACACATCGGGCGAAGTCTTCTACTACACACGCGGCCAGTGCGGTGTTGCGTTTCATTTGGTGCACCCTGTACTGTTGAAGGCGAGAACAGAGGGCGTGCCTAAATGTCCGTATCAGCGACTGAAGCTTGTGATTTCGATGAGAAAGCGCGCCGGTAACAATTGCTGCTATCAGGACGTGCAACTTCACTACGAGGGCAATTACGTCTCCGTGTCAGCTGGTTGGTAACAAATTGTGCCGATCGATTTGAAGGCTCGGTTGTCAGAACGATCTATGCTGCACCTGAATCACAATTTTTGCACTGGTAAAATAACTGTGCCAGACTCGGCCTTTAGCCTGAATATTTTTACACAAAACCAATTTTATATTTCCGCCTGGTAAAATGAGTAACCTATACGCACATTTCTCGATTTTTAGTGCGGGTGCTGACATCTCCAACGAAGACTAGCAAGTACAGAACAGTTACAAAGCGACAGTTGTGTACTTGAAACAGACACGTTCCATTATCAACGGCGATACCAATTATCACGATAAGTTGTTTTCCTCAGCCACTCTAGTTAGAGGTGTGTAACCTGAGGCCCGCCAGGTTGTGTAACGCGGCGTGCGGCCACATTTGGAAATTATTTATTAATTTAGGCGGTCAGATGTAGCCCTTATTGTGAGTTTTAACGCGTGGCTCGCGAACCAGCCCATGATAACGGTTGTGGTCTTTTTCCCTAAAAGCTAGACGTCCCTAGTCGAGATAAATAACAGCACAGAGACTTTAAATAATACAGATCGCTTACGTTCAAAATCACCCACCAATTTATTACCCTAGACATAACAGTAACAACGTATGTTACAACTTTTAGACCCATTAACCCTTTAAAGACGAAGCGTATCTGTTTTATATAGGGACTCAGTGCGTACCGCGCTGTAAACACTCTCCACTTCGGTTATAAAACCAATCTCTTAATGTTTTATAAGGCAAATTTGCTGTTTGTTCTGAGATCGGTACAAAACACATAACCGCAATATGGGCACCACGTAGAATTTTCTAATGTTAAACCTGGCCGTATGTAAAGTTACCGCTAGGCTTTAAAAGGTTAAGATAAACTACCATCCTTTGAAATGCCCGAAACACCTACCCATGACGCAGCATCCCCTTCCAAAAGAACGAATTCCTCAGTGAAGAAGCTTTTGGCCCTGTCTGGAATAGACACACGATTCCACAGCCGTTCAACCCGTACCCGTACTATACCGACTGAACTATTCCAGCTTTAGATAGCAAATACTGCATTTGGAAAGTAATTATAGTCTACTAGAGAAGGAATACTCCTGCAGTTGAGCGACAGCAGCAGCGGTAGCGTCTAGAGGTGCAGTGCAATGGAACTCGAACTGTGCAGCACGCAGGATTATGTCATCACATCCGGACTCAGGTCCAAAGATTAAATCAAATAGAATCATAAATAATAAAAAACATATGAAGAAGGTACATTCTGTCACATGTACAAAGAAAGGGAATGACCGCGCTGAGGGTGTGAAGAAAGAAAGAGGTGGGGTTGTATTCCTAAGGTGTTTGTGATCTATTGTTATGGACGGCCAATAATGTAGCATAGTACGTGATCTGACCAACAGAGTGGAGCCACCTGCAACTTGTGTCTCCGTCATATGCCGCAGCGTTACTTCCATCACTCACGTATAATCTCTCGGAATGCCATTATCTTTGTTTTATGGTGATGGCACCATGGTCTTTCCTGAACTGAAAGACACGGATCTGAGCAATTATTTTACGCTTCCGCATTTCCCATCTTCCCCCCCCCCCTGGAAATTTCGAATTTTATTGATCTAAATCAGTTTTAAGAATCAACGTTTACACCACGCACGTTCGAATTCATACATGACAGGAAGAAGGGAAGTCACTCGCACGTACCCCACGACGCAAGAAAATCTGTCCAAACAACGTTTAGCGCATTTTGATGGCGTACGAAATTATAGTACTGTGGAATACCAAGACAGTGCACTATTTAAAAACTGTTTATTAAAGATCCAATACTTTTCAGCGGCACCCCATCATCAGGGATCAAATGACTATAAATGAAAAGGCCTTCAAACCACATAGGCCTAAAATGAACTAGAATAAAATTTAAAAGAAAGAGAAAATTGGATTTAAAATATAGAATTAAAATACTGCCTATGCACAAAGTATGTCAACAGTTACCTCTTATCTGTCACACCAGAGATATATATATATATATATATAT
>BLKM01008651.1:1384795-1428862 GCA_013340265.1 Coptotermes formosanus | reverse complement strand
TGTGGTGTGTTGTGTGTGTGTGTGTGTGTGTGTGTGTGTGTGTGTGTATGCACAACGTAGACCTACATATATGAATCTATTCCTTCGTTTGGAATGAGTAGGCGGACGTACTGCCGGACACTGAATAAAACTACGAAGTACGTCAGACAGTGCAGTCTGAAGCTGGACGAAAACCCAGACACCCACAGACTGCAAGGCGGAACTGTGAACAGCTTGAACCACCTTGTGCCCTCGTCAGCTTATCGACCACCGTCACTGTCTTAGTCACTAAAGCCTCCACCTCCTTGTTTTTACTCCCACTCCTCGTCTCCTTTTCCTCCTTCTCTTTCTCCTACTCCTCATCCTAGTTCTTCTCCTCCTTCTACTTCCTCTTCCTTTTTATCTTTCTTCTGCTTCAAACTTTTTTTCAGATCCTTCGTTCTTAATCTCCTAAATCATAATGTTTCTCTTATAATTTCCGCTGCCTTATTCATATACTTGTTATTAATCTTCACCATATCCACTTTCATTCGCTTCTTCCACTCCATCATCACCATCACCATGGCCGCCAACAACAACAACAACAACAACAATAACAACACAACCATCAACACCATTCGTTTTGTTCTTCCTTTCCATTATATCAAGGCCTTATTCACCTTCTCCTCTATTGCATGGACAAACATGAACACAAACATCTGTCCTGTGAGTGTAATTACAAATTGCACTGTACTACAACAAAAACAATCAACTTGTTGCATGTCCGAGCCCGTAACAAATACAAAAGACAGTCACTGCTATCGAAACGGTCGTTATGTGCACCCCCTCCTTTGACGTGGCAAATTAAGCCCCCTTAACCATATCATCATATTCCTTTGTTTCGCGGAGCGTTTAACAGGATAATGCTTATTGAATTCGATGCCTGGTTCACAGGCATTTCATGTCTTCAGTCCTAATCCTTACATACTTTAACAGAACCTTCTCTATGCCTGCTTAAGTTACAGCAAGTTTTGTTTCTGCATTAGCTGAGGGTTTTGCTTTATAAAATTACTGGTTTCCATTGCGGTTTAGCAGGAATGCGACTCGGATGAAGCCTGATAATAGTTTTTCTCTGTAATGCCTCGAGAGCGACGCGCGAGATCTTTGTGTATAGTATACATTAAAGCCTGATACAGTTTCTTAGTAAGGCAAAAAATGGAGATGCAAAATGTCAAATCTAGTTTTAACAGTAATTAACTTTTGTAGCTGCAGATCACAGGTTTCGTCATTGCACAAGATAACCATTTTAATTTTAATTATTAATTAATTTAATTTTAATTTTAATTCTTAATTATTATTTTAATTCTTCTAATTTAAACAAAATTCCAACACATGACAAAGCTAATAGTGGCTTTTCACAATTTTGCGAAAACACCTAAAAACGATTTTCACACAGCCATCATTTTGTTATTTTAGTTCCTACAAATTTCAGATTAATGACCTTCCATTTTTTTTAGTATGTGTCGCCATGCTCCATTTATGACACCAGTATTAGTCACGCCTATGTAGTTCCCATCTCAGAAGTTCGCGCGCCTGCCGCATTGTTATTACTCACATTACTCACTAAAGGAAATGAAATATCAGTACCTGACGATGCCGTTCAATGGTCTAATGTTCGTATCATTTTTGTGAAAATGGATCACCTGTTTAATTTATTTTGTGCACACACGCACGCACACAAGCATGCACGCGCACACACACAGCTTTCTTATCTCACAAACCTCTTCTTTAACTTTATAGAAGGAGAAGATGCAAAATGTTACTTTGTTAATCACATGAATCCAGCAACAAAGACTGTAACAGGATAATCATTGATGGTCAATTCTCCTCGATAGTGGAGGAAATTACAGAAGCTTTCTTCGAGGTAAAACAAAGAGTAAATAATGACCAACTATGATGGGCGAAGCAAGCTAAATACGTACTGAAGAGTAATGAGATGTTGAAGTACACAGTAACAAAGTTTGAGTGCTGGATTGAACAAAGATATGGCAATAAATTCAGCTGCTAAAGCACCACAAATTGTACGCCTGTCTGTCTGACCTAGCTTCACATGCTACTGCAATTATTCATACTTACACTTTTCATAATATAACTGAACTACATTTGGTGTATAACTTATAACTGTTACGAATACTTGCATCACACAAAAACATAAAAGAAAAAAAAATAATAAATGGTGGTGGTGGTGGTGGTGGCAGTAGTAGTAGTTAAGTTCAAGTTACATATTACATGGTATATGGCAGCTGATACCAGGTTTTCTGCAATATTCGTCTGTTGCATTGAGTTTTATATGCATGCATGCTTATATATACGTAGGCCAATATGCACACAAACAATAACAACAACAACAACTACTACTACTACTACTACTAATAATAATAATAATAATAATAATAATACCACAACATTATCATCAGCACCACAGTCCATAAAACAGCCTTCAGAAACGTCAAAATAGAACTACGTAAGATAAAATTTACTCGCGCGAGTTGTACTAACAGGTACCCTCATTACGTCATAACTGTCGGTGGTGTAAGGACCATTAAACAAACAGAAATCTTTCTTGCGAGATCTGAGGCTTTCACAGCGACAGTGATTTAGATTAAAGTCTTCGGTAATGTGGTGTCATGTCGAGTGGTAAAGAATTACCGACGTTTCGGAGTGGTTATCTTTGAACTGTGAGACCTTTAATATGGAGGAAGAATAATCTTACTAAATGTCGGTAATTAACTGTCTACACGGAGTCACATCACGGAAAATTTGAATTTTCATTAACATTTCTAATTCACGGCAAAATTATAAAGCTAAATTTTAAAGCATATGTAATTAATGTGGCACACAGCACATTTAGACGGAATACAGAAAGACAAGGGCAAGCAGATATAAGGTCGGCTAAATACCAGACGAAAGCAGAACCTTCGCACTTAATGAAATGTAACTTTAATCACAAGAAGTACTAAGACTTTAGTCATAACAATCATCCCTTTCAACCTCGTCGAGCCCGCAATATTTTAGCACCTAATTATTTTTGTGAATATAGACAAACAGTATTAAATTGAACGTGTGTGGATGAAACTGATTTATTGGCCTAATTAGTACAACTGTAGCAAGAGCAGTGTGTAATTAGCATAACCGTAGCAAGAAAATGTGTAATTTACCCTTGCTGAATTGATTACTCACTTAATTTTAAGCGAGTAACTTCCTTTTAACACCAAAGGGTCTTTATTTTATAATATGCAATACAAAAGAAAATCAGGCCATGAAAACAGCACTTTTCTTCCTTCAACTGACACGTACATATTGCCGATCACTGAAGAAAGAAGAGAGGAAGAGGAAAGGGAGAAACAGACAGACTACGACTCCGATAACCAAGCTAAAGAATACTTCTGCCACAAAGAAATGTATGGCTTACATGGAAACATTCATCTTGAAGCTCGGCGCACAGTATGAGCCAGTCACGATTGCGGCTAATTTCATGGGTATGATAAGCGTAAAGAGTAAATCTTCGCTTACTTCTATCGTCTCCTCTCTCTGTATGAGGCTCTTTACCTACTCATTTTTTCCTTCACCTTCCCTCTTTTCTAACACATCGAGCGTAGTTATTTCTATTTACAAAAATTCTCTCTCCAACTTTGCCAATGTTAGTAAAAATAACATGGAAGAGAATCGACAGCTTATTAGCATAAGTATTGCGGTAGATAGTAACAAATCTTTACAACAGAAATGTCAATATGTGGGCCGAGCGAAATCTATAGGCTATTTAGCTTTAGGTTTGATGGTAGTTATAATGAAACACTGACTCCAAGTTCGTGAAATTTTTAGATTCAAATCATACAAGTGTCTACAAATTTTGTAACAAATTTCGTTACACATTACCAATTACAAGCCCGATGTCGGTGTGGAACTCCACTATCACATCCAGAAATTTAAAGTAATCAAACTCTGTACTAGCGGAAAGTACATATATAACCTAGAGTACACAGAAGTGGATCAAAATATTGTGTAATTTAACTTCTAGCCTCTGGCTAGGTCAGAATAGACTTCTTCGAAGTAAAATGAGTATAATGAATTCTTCGCAAAACGCTTCCACAGTTAAATAAATGAGTCAGTTTTTAATCTTTTAAAGGCCTACTATTGCCTTCAAATATTAATGCACACTCTGTACTGCGAGAAGTAATACAGCAATCGTTTAACAACAGATCGTACAAACATTCGAAGAACTGCTGCATAATCTAATTACACTTACTGCAACATACCACCTACATATGTGCATCTCTCCTTCCATTGACAACCATTTAGCACACATTCATTGCTTACTACCATTCTGTACTTTTCAATACCTATCTCTTCACTTGTTAACATCTTCTTGTTCGTTTCTGGCTCCTTACTTTCACTTAACTGTTACCTCTAAACATTATTCACCTTCCTGTTTACTGAGGAAGCCCCCCGCAGAGGCTGAATGTGGCTTGTTTTTTGTTTCTTACACGTCCACACCACGACACACATGTAGTACTTGTAATTTGACTGTGCTTGATTTATGTAATTTTTGTACTCACGGCAGAAGGAACGCCAGGCGAAGGGGGGAAAATGTGTCCGTGTTTGCATATAGGCCCTGTAGTTGTAACGCGAATACAGCCTGCATTTCATTGTGTGTACTGTACTTTATTTAACGAAGTTAAAAGTAAACCACACTGTCGTTACAGCGTCCAGTTAGTTATAGGATTATGTGATGCACAATCGGTAGACCAGGATGTGGCAGGAAGCGGTTGGACGATAATTTGAGGAACTGTCTTGGCAGCTTCTTGGACAGAGTTAGGACTCTAGAGAAAATTTCAAATAGAATAGCCGAAATGTGGGCCCCAGTATGAGACACGGTGCCGAAGAATGTAGGCCGCAATATAAGCAAGAGTTCTTGAGAATGTAAGCCCCATTATGAGTCAGAGTGCTTGAGAATATGGGCCCCAACATGAGCCAGAGTGCTTGAGAACATGGGCCCAAACATTAGCCAGAGTGCTTGATAATATAGGCCCCAACACGAGCCACAGTACTTGAGAATATGGGCCCCAACATGAGCCACAGTGCTTGAGAACGTGGGCCCCAACATGAGCCACAGTGCTTGAGAACATGGGCCCCAACACGAGCCAGAGTGCTTGAGAACATAGGCCCCAACATGAGCCAGAGTGCTTGAGAATATGGGCCCCAACATGAGACAGAGTGCTTAAGAATATGGGCCCAACACGAGCCAGTGCTTGAGAACATGAGCCACAACATGAGCCAGAGTGCTTGAGAATATGGGCCCCAACACGAGCCACAGTGCTTGAGAACATGGGCCCCAACATGAGCCAGAGTGCTTGAGAATATGGGCCCCAACACGAGCCAGAGTGCTTGAGAATATGGGCCCCAACATGAGCCAGAGTGCTTGAGAATATGGGCCCCAACATGAGCCAGAGTGCTTGAGAATATGGGCCCCAACACGAGCCAGAGTGCTTGAGAATATGAGCCCCAACATGAGCCAGAGTGCTTGAGAATATGGGCCCCAACGTGAACCAGAGTGCTTGAGAATATGGGCCCCAACACGAGCCACAGTGCTTGACAACATGGGCCCCAGCATGAGCCAGAGTGCTTGAGAACATGGGCCCCAACATGAGCGAGAGTGTTTGAGAATATGGGCCCCAACACGAGCCACAGTGCCTGAGAACATGGACCCCAACATGAGCCAGAGTGCTTGAGAACATGGGCCCCAACATGAGCTAGAGTGCTTGAGAATATGGGCCCCGACATGAGTCAGAATGCTGGAGAATATACTGGTGTCACCTCTCATTAAATACGAAAGCTGCCGACTACAGTTCACTTGTGTACAGAACTACTCTAAATAACTGTCTGCATTTTACCGCTTGACTCTTTTACACAATGTTAATTACGTATAAAACAGCTAATTTAGGTTTATGCAATATTATTTGATATTGGTTCCCCGATGATGATCTGTCGTGGATTGAAACGTGCAAGGAGACTCAATGTGACATCATAATACAACATCTAGGGAAGAACATCGTTGGCTGAATGTCGTGAATTTGTAGCCTTAGTTATTCAGCACGCAACGCGCATGCGCCGTACGATATTTTCACGTGTGCCTGTCTGTCTGTACAATATTTTTCCACATTATCTCATAAACGTAAGGATTTTTAGAAAAAGGTTTTGAACATACAGTACGTGTTTTGACTTTCTCTAAACCTGTGTCTGAAACCTATAATTCTAAGAAGAATTGAGCAAGATATTGCCATATATGTACATAGGGCTTCATGTAAAGTACCCGTCATTCTTGTCAGATTTTAATGAAACTCGACAGATATTCGAAAACTACTCAAATATCAAATTTCATGAAAATGTGTCCAGTGGAAGCCGAGTTGTTCTATGCGGGCGGACAGACACACATACGGATAGACGGACGGACGGACAGACAAAGAGACAGACATCACGAAGCTAATAGGCGCTTTCCGCAATTTTGCGAACGCGCCTAAAAACAGAAGCTTCATACAGTCTTTATTTGTCGTATTCGTTGGTGCTCATACATCTTTTCGTTGTAAATTAAAATTGCATTAATTTACCCATTTCCATGGCGTTTTTCACGTTCAGAAGGAAGTGTTCTACCTGAGACATACACAGTTCATGACGTACCTTTTACCAGTACTGAAAACCTGTATGTACCATGCCAAACGCCAAAAGCACATGGCAAATCTGTGGACATAAGTAAGGGATCCTGCCGAACACGAATAAGAACTAATTGAATTTTAATAGCACCACTAAGAGAAGGTACTGTGGAGTTCGCTTTCTGAAGCCAGGCAGCACATCTGAATTCACTATGTGGTTTCAATTCTTACCTGCAGGTAGCAGACTGTAAAGCGCTCCCTTGCACAAAGGAAATGTGCCAGTAATTACCATGACGTATTGTAAGGTCTGAAAGTCGAATGTCAGGCGGTTCTTAACCCATACCTGGTTGTGCGTACTGTGATACTGTGTGCTCTCCAGGTTCCTGTCCACTGGCGCAACAGCCATAAGTGGGCCAGGGCCTCTCATTCTCGAGGCTTGACGATCACACTCAGAAACACCACTGCTGCTACGGTTCCTCTGGATGAGTGATAAGCCCATCGCAGAGATCTGACAACATACAACAAACAGACACCCACGCCTCCGGCGGGATTCGAACCCGCAATCCCAGCAAGCGAGCGGCCGCAGTCCCAAGGTTTAGACCGCGCGGCCACTGGGATCGGCGTGTTATCTAGGTATGGACAGTGTAGTTAACGGAACTCTCAGTAGATTAGATTATATAACGTTAAATAGTAGGATGATTGTTGAATAAAGAATTGGAAAGCATGTTGAAGGAAGCGGTCGTGGCCTACCTGTACGCAGTATTCCGGTATTTGCTCAGAGGCACTGAGAACTACAAAAAGAACCTAAATAACTAAAGTCGATTTATCGACCGGTATTCGAACGCAGCACCTCCCAAATACAAGTTAAAGGGGCTACTGCTTGAGGTCACAGCGTTTCGGAGGGTCATGCCGCCTTCATCTTCAGGATCACTTCGACCGTCTTGTCATATGTTCACATTGGGCTTGAAATAACTTGATAGCGCTAATCGAAGTTCCCTCTGAAAGTTTAGGTTTTTCGGGCTATAAACCCAGGCAATCAAAAACGCAGTTCGGGCGGAAGGCAATCTGGGAGGGGGGCGGGGGGGGGAGGAGGGAATTCAGAGAAGTGTAAGTAAAAGTACTACATACAGAACATTCCCAAGGTACAAAAATTACACCCTTCTTGCAGAGGTGCTCTCAGTTATTAAAGCTAATACTTAAGAGAAAGGCCATACAAATCTGAGGATGGGTCAGAAGGTCGCCGGCTTACTGCTCACTAATGACGACTTGGCTGGCGCAGGTGCAGTATCATAGGACGCCAGTGCAGGGGCCAAGTTAATTATCCCAACTATATGAAAACATGGCAGTCTTACTGCTGGCACGCCTACATCTCATTACATATACCAGTTCCTAGGGAGACTTGCATCCGAAACTATCGACAGTGATCTTGTAATTAACTAACGCCGTGGCGCAGAAGCCTGCACAAGAGGCTCATAGTTCCCCAAGCTAGTCAAGAAAATTCCCCGAATTTTATGGAACCCGAAAATTCATTGCCGCTTTCGCAACAGCCCACCACTTGTGCTTATGCTGAGCCAGATCAATCCATTCCATGCCATCGCATCCTGCATATTTATTATCCGTGTTATCGTCCCACCTAATCGTAGGTCTTCTGAGTGGTGTCTTTCCTCCAGGTTTCCCCACCACGCCATACCATCCTCATCGGTTTCATCACCACAGTGATGATACGATAATCAGTTCTTAACGATTTAACTTGGTTCTTCAGAATTTTGAGAATTTTTACATAGATAAGTGCAAGTGTACTTTCGTGTCCAAAACTGATTTTAACCAGATTTCGTAATTGACTATTTACTCAGGTTTATATGTTGATATTTCTTTGTTTATTTTACGACGTTACACCTAGTGTAATTGTTATATAAGAAATTATAATCCCAGTAGATTAAAGCAGCAGGTGTATTAACATGGAGCCCTGTATGCAGGGCGGTGTGGGTTCAGTCTCGGTTATTACATTCACTAAGTCTTTGTTTTCCTCAGCATCTCAGGCTCGCTGTTCCAAAGCAAATATATATTAACTAAAGAAGCAAACTTTACACAAAAGCAAAAATACTATTGAATAATTCAAGAAGCAGACTTGAGAAACTGAATGTGAATCAACTAGTCAGCCAAAAAATGGACCGTATTTTGTGGCACCTGGCTTTCTTACCGTGTAACAACAGTCCGCCACTCTGAACGTTACCCTGAACCACTTTATTCCAGACTACACTCACGTATTATGGATTTTTTAAATGTAAAGGAATTATTACAGCACAAGTTACTACTCATGAAAACGACATCGACTGCAATAAACAGGTAAAAAGGTAAAGCAATCCCTGTACAGGTCTGGACAGGCCCTGAGGGTTCCAGGAGGTTGAGGCTCCCAGATTTCAAGAAAATCGGCACGTGAAGGTGGTAGCCCTACGCACGGGCCGTCTTTACCCCTCCAGGATATGTTCCTGGTACTCATTTCTGTGAGAGGATGAGTTGACCACAGCGGCATAGGCAATAAACAAGAGACATGGTAAAACTCGGAAGTACAAACTAAGAAATGAACAGAATCTAACAATGCAAAACAAGTATAATTAATAGCGCTCGAAGAGGAATTTCAGTTTCACGTGTTCCTCAACAGCCTACAGTGGTGTTTCGTCCTTAGGCCACTATCGCCTCCTTTAAGCCTTAAGCCGTTCAGCCTCCAGTATCATCTTAAGATCTCATTCGACATTACCCAGCAGCAATGGCGCACTTTTATTACCCCTAAGTCAGTTGTGAGAAATTATTTTTTGTGAGTGATGTGGTATAAATGAGGTGGTGTGACCTGTCGTGGCCAATTTCAACACATTACTGCAACATTTTCCCTTGATGTATTAAGAAATGAACTTCCATCAGGAAGCCTATGAACTGACCAATATTCAGAAGGGATATAAATTAAAATAAATTTGTCCTGTGCTCAGTTAAGCACAACACCAGACGTATAGTGAAGTGGAGGTACACTTCCAGTCCTTCTCGTCTTCACCTGCATTAACCTTTTAAAGCCTAGCGGTAACTTTACGTACCACCAGGTTTAACATTAAAAAATTCTACGTGGTGCCCACATTGCGTTTATGTGTTTTGTACAGATCTCAGAACAAACAGCAACTTTTGCCTTATAAAACGTCAAGAGATCGGTTTTTGTAACCGAAGTGGAGAGTGTTTACAGCGCGGTACGTACTGAGTCCTTATATAAAACTGATACGCTTCGTCTTTAAAGGGTTAATAGATAGAGGTCAGCACTCATTTGGAAATCTCCAGACGAGGCAAGCAGGCCCCATGAATATACAAAGGAGTATTAAATATTAGACAGCTAATTTCGGAATATCGACTCACGTATTTGTTCAAATTGTTTTCCTTGTAACACCAGGCTAAATGATTTAAGGATGAGACAAGCCTGCTCCGTGCGTCTACTTGTAGGATAACACAAAAGCACACTAGCAACTAATAACAGAGTTAAATTGCGTAAAAATATCAGAGCAGATAAGAGGCTACGCAAACGCGCGCAGCGGCCTACTGCATGACATACCTGAAAGAAATGGCTTCACTACACGTCGTCGGGATATCTCAGCCGGTAACTATACGGGGCTGGACAACCGAGAAGTCGTGCCTCGGTCCTTCCCGGCAGACGCAAGACAGAAATGTGTCCAGACAATCAGATCCCTCTCGGGCCGACCCGGCCTCCTATTACACTGGTAACGTGACCTTATACCCCAGTACTAAAACGGCTAGGGCGTGAATCTAACCATTCACTCCTACATAATGCTCAGGTTAAAAATGTGTGGCGCCATACTTCCATTCTCCCATATGCCTTCATGGCGTGCAACCTTAACTTTATTTCAACTTGAAGGGTCTTTGAGAGCCTTCTACATATTCAGTTTGTCACACAAAACTTAACAGGACTATTCTTAGCCACACACTAGTGTCCAGACATTTCTCCACGTTTACGAAACACAAAACTTGATTACAGTATTCTAAAGAAGCCAGCGTCGGACTCCGTCCTGAAATACGGATCTAGCCTACGGTCACGACACATCCTCTTTCCTAGGTAAGATTATAAAATTATCCTCCCCTCTACGGCTTGGTCTCTCAAGTAGCTTTTTACGGATGTCATCCCATTGTGCTTTCAACAATCAATAAATAATCAGTTAAATCACTGTCTCAATTAAGACCTTCCCTTCAGGCTTTTCAAGGTGACTGGAGAGATTACTAGGATCTGACATGTTTTATATACCAGCTACGCTGTTTGCTTGCCTAATGAGCTCTTCCGTTAAGAAGGCAAATTATGTTTTTGCACATAATAAAAACTGTCTGGCCATATACTTGTGAATAACACGTTGGGTTTGCACCACATGTCATAATTTACGTCATGAGTGTGACTGGCAATTTCATTGAAATAAACGCGTTTCTGAAGAAAGCCAATTACAGGGTTGAGTTTCAATTGTCTGCGTTTGTGCACAACGCACACTTGCAAATAACAAGAAAAGACATACGACAAGTTGGGGAATATACGTTATAAGAAATATCACAATTTATAACACACGTTGCATCAAGTATTACTTTACATTAAATAAACAGAATTAAAAATTGAAAAACACGGGCATTTGATAGGAGGAAAAACTGTAGCAAATTTTGGAAAGGCTTTGAACTCGATTTGACTAGCTCAGGACAGACTCATGTGATGGAATACTGTGGAAAAAAAAATAATGCAACAGTGCACATATTCCAGGCGTCAGGTCGCCCGGGCGACTACATTTTGTACGGTGGCGCCAAATATTTGTGGTTCCTCAGTGTGGAACGTGCTTTATGCCACCGCTGCAATAATGAACCTTCAGGTTTCATACAGGGTGGAATTATATGACTAACGGAAAAACAATCAGCTTCTCAAGGACGAATCTCTTCCTTGGGATTTTTTGCTTCAGATATCAGCTTCTGAGAACAAGAAGGGCGATGGACATGTATGAATTTTACAGCGATGACGCAATATTACGGAGTGTAATCCTCCGCATTTTATTCCTCAATCCACTCATTCAGTATTGCAAAAAATAGACCATACTTTCCTCTAACCCCTTCCGTGCTAACCGTTTTTGGTAACTTAGCATAAGTAACTCCCCAAGTGACGTGCATGTTGGTCTGTAACCCAAGAAAGAGCACACACGTTTGCAACAAGAAATGTTTAAAATTACTGTCATGGAAAAAATCATTTAAATTTATAGTTAATTTATTTTATATAAGAGGACAATATTAAAATGGGGTTTCCAAAAATGTCATGGGATGGCGTGGGTAGATTGATCTGGCTCAGGATTGGGATATGTTGCAGGTTCTTGTGAATACGGTAATGAACATTCGTGGTCCATGAAATGTGGAGAATTTTTGTTGACTAGCTGAGGAAATATTAGCTTCTCAGGGACGACTCTGCTCCTTATAGTTAGTTAGTTAGTCCGTTATTTAAGCCAATCAGTCAGTTACTAATAGTTACAAATTGCGCTAATTTAAATTTAAATCTTACCTTGGGTAAAAACAACCAATATTTATTATCCCTCAATTTTAATACCCCTCTTGGCTCACTTTTAAGATAAAACTCAAAAATAAATCACATTTAAAACGGACTGATTTACCAAAATATATTAAAAACGTTTAATCTAGATCCGTGCATCATCGAAGATTCACTGAATAAATAACCTTTCACGGTCAAACCACAACACCGCCTTAATTACAACACGCCGCTTCTTTGTACTTTAAGAAGGCGTCCCACGGTCGCCATGCACCTGCCATTTGACTGTTGCCACCCTACACTGAGATCGGAAGGAAACGTACAGCATCATACACACTGCGTAGCAGAGCCCAGTGTTCCTTTAACAGAGAAGTACGTAATGATTGTCAGCTACCATAAACACCGCATCCCCCCCCCCCCCCCCCCACTCCCAGGTCACAGGTTTGCCCCTTTAAACGTTCCAATAATTCGAGCACAAAGAAAGTAGTGTTGTAATGCAATGCCGGACATGATGCGCTGTTACATTTTTTTGTGACTTGTTAAAATTAATTATAGGAGCGGATATTTTATAATAGATATTATATTTCTAAAATATAATGTCTTGAAAGTGAACACGTCTTATAGGAAACAAAACACCAATCATAATGAAATTATAATGTCAGGCTTGAAGAAATAAGCGAATAAATGGTGGGAAGTTACTCCAAGCAGACACCTAAGCAAGCACTTCCTTTCAGAAGAGTTGTTTTCAAAAACTGACATAAACTCAGGCAGATCAAGAACTTAGAGTCTTCAGCCACCTCACTCAACCCCGGTCAGACTGCAGAACATTGTCTCCAGAATCGTGACACATTGTAGTCTGAGAGAACTACACCGACATTTCAAAGAAACCTGTTGCCTCCATCTTCAGGGTAGAAGAGGCAGGGTGGTTTATATCAGAACATTTCGTATCACATAAACTTTGACGTATCTGACGACAGAATATCTTCCTTGGTTTTAAGTCAAAAGTATCCTCCACTTGCCTCATCTTCCACCTTGTTCTTCGCCTTTTCCTTTCCCACACATCCTCCTGTCGTACTACAGTCATATTTAGCGATTGACAGCCTCAGCTATGTTCCCTCATTTCTTCCCATCTATCGCTTCGGTTTTCTAACCCTAGGAATATCCTGTGTTTGCCGTATCGTTTAATTGCATCCGTTCGGCTAACATAGTTTAAGGATTCTCAAATATTTCATCTTTCTGTAGCACAGAAATAAAGAAAAAGTATTTTGCTTCATAATAACGTTTGATTCCAGGAAAATTTATTCATATAAAAAATATATAAACAAGTTTAGGCAACACTTGCCACTACGACTTCAACTTTATGAGTTATGATCTTTTTCAAGCAGGAAGTGATTGTACGTGTCCCCTGGTCTTGTTCCCATGAAAAACCTCTCTCGGGGAAAGATGTTAAATTGATGTCTACATCGTGTAGTGATTCCTTGCATAAAGAATATATAAGAAACAATAATAAAAATACATCAACTATGTAAAATACCATTGTTTTAAAACTGTGACATGAGTAATTCCTCGTAAAAATAAAGAAATGTATTGAAATAGCATGCGTGTTGATTTTCTCCAGTACAGTACGCTGGTGACATACTGATTATAATGTTTACGAATGCTGTTTGAATTATGTATGACTTGAGGTTGGGCTAACGTTCCTAGATTTCCTAATACATTTTGCTTCTCAACACAGAAGAAGAACAGAAGAATGACGGTCATTCAGTGACATTCCGCGAGACTCCTCGTGGTTCCACGCGTCTGCTTAACTGTCGCATTGCAGAGCTGTGGTCATGACACAGTACAGAACTGACAATCCGAGATTCACCTGCCAAACGGACTGTCATTATGTAGGGTCAAAAGTTAAAAAGAGTCCTCCACATTGAGAGCTCCTCCACTGTACATGTAGACAACCACACAAAGGTATCACTAACCCTGAAATACCGCTGCATTGTGCAAATGAGTTTACAGTAGACTTTTCCGTACCAAAGCAAGAACACAGAATATATCTATGTACATATTGACTATAAGTTAATAATGCTTGGGTTAGTAAAGCCTTTAAGGTCTCCGGCAGCAGGAAAAATTACAGATTATACTCGAAGTGCTTCTATAAAAACATTCAATTTCTCCTCTAGAAGAGTCTATTTGGATTGTTTTGACTCTGAATGTAAAATCAGCAATTTTCTACGAATTTTGGTTAAATATGAGTCAACTGAAAAGGCGACATAGCTCAGCAGACTTGAATTCTCACCCTAACAGAAATTTCCGTTCCGCAGAAAAGCAAAAATTTTCATGGCTGCCTCACCGACTACCAACTTTTAAGATAAACCTGGCACCACAAGGCGTTTTACTTCGCTGTCATAAATGGAAGGTTTTTGTTGTGTTGAGTTCTAATTCATATCCTTATTATGAGAACTAAAATGATATTCAATTATATAAGTTACCATTTTTATACCTCATATCGTACAAAACGCAATTTTCTTCAGTGAATAAACAGCATTTTAAACTGCAGGATCCCTTTCACGAGTAGCAACCCTTCCTGAAAAGATTCCGTACTCGTATCAAACAAAGACACTTACTTACATTGTTATTAAATTCTTCTATAGCCGAAGATGTAAACATGAAAATCTTTACTAAGTCATGTGTAAAGAAAGCCCTCTTTGTAGTATTACACCTGCAAGTACAAACAAATTAAATTTACGTGTTCTTCCAATTTATATTCCTTTACCAAAGCACTTAGGACAACATCTTTACGCACAACTATGTACGAATGCACACAACGTGAGCATTGCTTCGCAACAGCAATATATAAACATGCCCATCTTATAACATTCTAAATCCTACAAGACAAGCCACGTGGATAAGGCTTATGATAAAAAAATAGAAATATTATACATAAATCTGCAAAAACCACTACTACTATTTGGCTTTACCAATTATACATTCCTATTTTTTTATTTTGCACGATGTGAAAAAGAACTCATTACATCTCTAACCCGCGGTCTACACGTCTGTCTGGTCATCAATAATGGGTGCAGTGATCCCAAGAATACAGAGAGGTCAAGACACAGAGTTGCTGCCAACCTATTCTACAGCTACACTCCAGCGAGTTTGCTCTTTCTTCCCAAGTGAATCTCAGGTTAGACGAAAGACACAGCTAATAAAAGCAAAATTTCATGAAGAGGTTTACGGCTGTTTCAGTACTGAATTAAAGATCTTGAAACTTAAATTTTTTGTAGAATCCGCGGATTTTTTGCTCTCAATGCTTAACAATCAAATAACATCACGGAGCTGTTTGAAAGGATGGATTTTATTCCCTGACTCATCAAATAATTTATTTTAGTAACAAGAAAAGTTATTTGAATCCCGTAAACCAAAAAGGACGAGTAAACAAAGAAAATTTTACAGATTTTTAAAATATGGACCCATGAAATTGTTCGTGTCGTCCGTATCTACTAAAAGGAACCAACGAGAAGCCTAGTGCGATGCGTAACATTCAGCCGTCATCTTAGTTACCAAAACCAAAAGTGGGTATTTGCGTCTCGACAGTGGACCAAACTGATTACAAACATACCACATGCCTTCCGTTATAGCTGTGGTACCAGCATAAGACAACTCCATATGCTGAGCGACATGAACAGTATCTTATGTGACAGTATCATGATGCACCAGACTTTTTATTTCTTTGAGTTTTCCGCAACAGTTCATCAGATAAAGCTTTCCCTTTCTTTGTCTTTTCAGGAAAACTTAGTAGATACTTTTGCTCTGAGTGAGAGAAAATACACGTCTTACTTAGATCTTGAAATTCAGTTACATCCAACTGTTTTTCAACATGAATTCGTTTTGAATAAATATTAAAAAATCTTTGTAGGCATTCGAAATTGGTTGAAGAAATGTGCATTATTTACCCTGCCTTCATTTTGATCCTTAATTAAGGAAGTGTCAAAAGTTATAAGAGGCAAGGGTTTTGAATGCCTATCCAATTAACCTTTTAAAGACGAAGCGTATCTGTTTTATATAAGGACTCAGTGCGTACCGCGCTGTAAACACTCTCCACTTCGGTTATAAAAACCAGTCTCTTAATGTTTTATAACGCAAAAGTTGCTGTTTGTTCTGAGATCCGTACAAAACACATAAACGCAATGTGGGCACCACGTAGAATTTTTTAATGTTAAACCTGGTAGTACGTAAAGTTACCGCTAGGCTTTAAAAGGTTAAGAGTTAAAACGTCTAGTCTGTTAAATATAGTCTTGAATGAAATAACACATATAAGGTAAAAATATTAAAATTAAAAAGTACTAAACTCTATAATGGATGAATGAGAAAAACATGAAAGTAACAAACACAGAAGCATAAGCAGTTAAATTAGGGAACACTTCTGGAACCTATATAGAAATAAAGAAAATGTGGAGTCTAAAATTGTGGGCATACATTATTTTAGAGAAAAAAAAGATGTAGGAAGGTCAGAAAAGAAAGCACAATTACCTTTAAACTCCAAATCTCGAAATTGGCTTCAAAGACTTAATTCTTAGCATACGAATGAATTCTTTGGCGCGAATCTGGTATCCTTTCCTAATAAAGTGCTTGAATCCGTTTTATCTCTGACGTTGACAGAAAATGTAATGTCAGAATTTACCGGGTGGTTCTTTTTCTTAAGTCAACCAAAATTTCATGGATTAGATCCGACACGCCAGTCACTTGCTGAAAGAGTGCATTACAAAACACTGTGCATGCTTCTTTCGCCATAATCTGAAACTCATATATAATGTACGCTTATCTTTCGTTTTCCAATTGATGCCATGTAACTAACCGACAGTGAGGTGGGCCGGGCATGTACTACGCATTTAATAAACGTGTAGAGACGTTTAGTCACAACACATTAAGAGATTTTCTACACGTCTCAAAACGTTTCAAGAAATCCTCTTTCCTTATGTTTTTTCCCAAATTTACTGACAGTTCCCTCGCAGTAAATCTTGAACTTTTGAGAACTGCCAGCAGTAAGGCGAGTAACACATCAGAACATAAAAAAATCACATATGAAATTTAACATTTTCTTCATTTAATATTAGCAACTTAAAAATGAAAAATCCGCAGTTAAAAATGTGTTAAAACTCTGAAGCACATCGCAACCCGGATAGGCCTAACAGATAGATACAGCGTTAGTCTATGCTGTGTAATAAACAGTACAATAGAGATAAAAGTCGGCTATAAAACAGCTCAAACAAAGGCATAAGGTGACACGCCGAAATATTTCGTAATCCCTCATGATTTATGTTGTTTGTAAAATATAGAAAGTTATGGTAGACACACATAGCTGGGAGTTGAAAACAATAAATGTAAATAGAATTTTGTTGCGTAAATTTGCTGGAAAGCAGTTATTTTTAAGGACATGAGAGGACATCACTAAGGCGGATGGTTCTGAGGACAAGAAATGGATATAACTGGCTCACGGTCACGTCCGATGAGAGGCTGTACCACTAACGCTGCTGAAATTGCAGGGATGTTACCTGAGAGTCAATTAGCTGGTCGGTAAGCCAGGTATACACTGTTAATTAATTCACTTGCGCAGAATACCATGGTTTGTAAGAGAGAGGACCATGACGTGTCACACTGCATTATCTGACACACGGTACAGACAGGCCATTAAAAGGACGAGGGTATTTAAAATTTAAATATTTTTTGAATGTTACACCAGTTACATTGATGGTCAATTACAAACATGCTCCCACAGAAGATGAGGGTTTGTGGGAGTCTTGTGGGTTATTACGACGTGTAGGTTTGTAAGTTGACACCTACTGCCTCCGTTTTCACGGTGTTAACCTAAAATCGTACACGGTGTCAGAACCCAGAAACCACACCCGAAAAGTCACCGCCGTGAAGGCCTGTAAACCCTGTGTACACCTGCAATAACTAACTAACTAACTAACTAACTAACTAACTAACTAACTAACTAACTAACTCCATGGAGTAGAGGCCTTCTTGAGAAGCTAACAGTTTCTCAGCTAGTCAAGAAATTCCCCGCATTTTATCGAACCGGGAGGTTCATTACCGCATTCACGAGAGACCGCCACCTGTCCCTATCCTGAGCCAGCTCAATCCAGTCCATGTCCCACCCCACTTCTTGAAGATCCACTTTAATATTATCCTCTCATCTACGCCTGGGTCTCCCAAGTGGTCGCCTTCCCTCAGGTCTCCCCACCAAAATCCCGTACGCACCGTACACTTGTAACATTGCACTCAAAAGTTTCGGCGTGCCTACCACCGAATTTACAAGATGGTACAGACCTTTTGCATATTATAGTCCTTTCCTGTGCCTGGGTTCAATGTGCACTTGTAAATTACTGACTCTGGGAATGGTGCCGCTTAGTCTTCTCATGCAAGGAACACACTAATGAAATGTAAAGTTCATGCATGACCCAGTCTATATATCCTACAATAATTCCGGCTAAAGCATCGTTCCGTTCAAATCGCGAGATTTATTAGGATGAGGTCAAGACCTCTGGGTCACGCCGAGTCGCAAATCCCGACAAGAAAATCAACATCTTTACAAATGTGCGCACGAAAATAAGAAGGACCGCATCATGTTAGTAATTAAATTACGTTGAGTGCCATGATGGTGTGCACGAACTGTGTGGCCAGTGGGGCAGTCAGCCCAGCCCGGGAAGATTTATTTTAGACACTTTTGCATCTACTAAATTTTTTCTTGTTTTAGTTCCTATTCTAGAGTATGAACACATTTAAACATATTTCGATTCCCAACTTCATAGTGAAAGAATATCTTGAAATATATTTGCACTTCTTATATTATGTTTCATACACGGAAAATGTTACTGCTCCTACAGTATGGGACCAAAAAAGTTTAAATGCAGGAAACATCTTTTGCGACAGCACAACAGAGCAGAGTACTTAAGACATTCCTTCTGTCAAAACGGATTGACCCAAAACAAATTCGTTTCACGGTTTTGCTCCATATCAAACTCGCCGCAATTTAAAATTTCAATCCAATTTATTTTTTTCTCTTTGTTACAACGTCCAGTAGTGCTCTGGGGTTCGTATCCTCAGGCACAGGAATATTTTCTCGGAATGAAAAGCAACCTGAGTTTCCGTCTATTGCACACGTTAAGAAGGCGACGGCCTTATCTCCAGCCCCCAGAACGACTTCACGGCACGGTGCTAAGTGCTACAGAACGCAGTAAGAAATGTACATTAAAAAAGAGAAGTCAGCGTTAACTTTTCTTACACTTGCATAATGCAGTTCTACAATTTTATAAAAATGTTTTACAAATTTCCGCGTTAAATATATTGCCATCAACAAACAACCCAAGTTCGATAACAGTCCACGCCAGACAAGCAGTTTCTAAACTTTAGCTTCGTCTTTGCATGACAAAAATCATGATACGACGCATTTGTAAATAACGAGAGCCTATTTTGTCTTTATAGGTGTAAACAATTTTGTCAGAATAAACAGCTGACAAAAATAAAAACCTTGTCGGAAAACAAGACAGCTTTTGTCCAACAGGAGGCCCCGCGATGGCTACTACCGCAGTGGTCAGGCTAGCTACTGGAAATGAGGCAACACCACGGACTGCCGACTGCTGAATAACTCCCAGTCATAAAGTGGGTCGGACTCGGACAGCATTATACACCCACCTTGACGATGGAGGCAGAAAAAACTTCGGAAACGTCGGTACCTATCTACCAGACTACACGGCGTCAAATATCAGAAAACATTAATGTTCTTAGATGTGGCCATAACAACGACATATCTCACTCTTACTGTCGCTTCTCTATTGTAAACCTCAATGTATCATATCTAATATATAAAATCATGCCGTGGGCTATGGAAATGTAGGAGAACCATATTTGCTAAGCGAAACACAATTTGCATACCACTGACGTAACTTGAAAATACACCATTATTTCCGGCATATAATTGGACATGCACCACAATAAATAAACTGGAAGCAATGCGTGTAATATTTCCTACAAATTCAGTTTTATAGTCTCAACAAAATCAGGAGGGATTTCTACTGAGGGGGTCACATCAATGACAGATATCTGAAGGTCTCAAGGCAGTATTAACATTATGGACTTCAGCATGTATGATGCCTTGCAGTTCGACATACTCGCAAAGCTAATAATGTTTAAGAGGTAAACCCTGAAAGTGTAGCAAGCAACTTCCGAATAGTGTGAAAATGCACTGTGCATTAAACAAAGAAGAAACCGTACGCTGAAGTGAGTAAAACGTATTTAAAACAGTCCTATCAAAAGTTTTATATCTGCCGTACGGAACTGAACTCTACAGAAGCTTTACGAGCAGCCGTCAAAGCATCTGGACATACAAAAATTACGCGGCAACTGCGGACCGAATTTGCTCCGAATGAAGGAGCAGAAGAAGTCACCGATAGCGAGCGAAATTCTGAAAGAAACAATTGTGAACATAATGGGCCAGAAACTTGCAATAAATGCTACTGATCTCATGAAAAAGATGATGATATATTTTGTGATGACTGTGATGAATCTTTGAAATTAAAAGGACCATGCAACGTTTGGTTTGGGGGCGGCAACACTGTAATTTGTTTCATTCTTATATCTGTCTACTATCATGTCTTGTCAAGAAGGGGACGCATTACGCTCAGTAATGAACTGTATGTACTAAAATTAGCGTAATAAATATCCTGAGGCGTAGTCGCTCACTCAAGGCGATGTAACAACGTATTATTGAGACTTTTTGTTGCCAACTAGAGCAGTGTTTAGAATTTCGCTCGTCTGGTGTAATATGTAGGTATGCTCTGAGCAAACAACACCCTCAGGTTGAAGGTGGATCACACAAGGACGGTGTGGCCACGGCGTGCAAGAAAAAAACATTATTTTATGAGTTACAGTTGGTACTTGAAAGTCGCTTGGATTTAATATTATGCTTATTTCTGTTTAATCACATACTCACATTCCTTACACAAGGACAGGAAAAAATAACACGCAGAAAAGGAAAAAGAAACATTACTATTACTAAAGCTTCTGCTGCCACCACCACCACCACCACCACCACCACCACCACCACCACCACCACCACCACCACCACCACTACTGCTGCTGCTGCTGCTGCTGTTTCTTGGCTTTTTACAGAGCACATCCTTCAGCGTGATTAGTCAATACCGAAAATTTATATTACTATCATTATTATTGTTGTTATTATTATTATTATTATTCCAATCATCGTCGTCACTATAAACACCACCACAATGCCACTCTATAATACCTTAGACAGTGGCAGTTATTTTCGAAATCGGGTAAGCCACCTACGACTGTTCAACATCAACATTACTGCCACCACAACTACCAGCACAATTATTAGTTTTCCGCTAATGAAAAGGCCCATTTAAATTAATCCGGAAATAATTTCTTTCGTACCCTTGTCCTTATTCAGTATACCTCACCACCCCACACGATACACTGCACACGATCCACTAGGACGAGATCTCGACATATGGTCGACCGAGATGTTTGTATGCACGGTCCACACAGTTGCAAACAATTGCTACACATGGAAGGGCTTACTTTTATTGCTTTACTACTTTCAATACTACTACACTGTGATTTCATGATAGTTAACCTTATGTATTTCAGAATTTTAATGTTTAATGTTTTAATCACCTCTGTAAGGGCGACATAATAACTAGACTGGCGTGTTGGGCCTCCATTCCTTTGTACTGAACGGCTCCCTGATGATGGCACCTCGGTGCCGAAACATGTAGGAGTTTTATAATAGCTCATGAATGTATTTTATTCGGTGCCTAAGTTGGTTTGTGTAATAAGTATAAAAACGTGCAAGGTATGAAAGCACAAAATTAAACTCGCCCCATCGTCATAATTGATAACACAAAAAGGCTTCGCACAGAACGTGTACAGATCCCCGTGCACATTTTCCATATACCAGGCTCCAACATTTCATCACATATTGCTGTCAATACAATGCATAGAAACTTCAGGTCCTACATTAAGTGTCGCTCTAACATCACAAGATCGTGAATGAGCTGCTGCTGTTGTTGTTGTTGTTGTTGTTGTTGTTGTTGTTGTTGTTGTTGTCGTCGTCGTCGTCGTCGTCGTCGTCGTTACTGTTATCCGAATTTCTCACTTCTCAGCTGTAGCTGGGAAATATTCACCTATCCTGGGATATTTCATCAACAGGATTAGGCTCGGTGGTCTTATGTGTAATTTAGGAAATTTCTTACAATTGAACATGTGCCAAGAATTACCACTTTTTGCATTTGTATATATGTGTTTGGGTGCAGGTTAAGTCTCTTAAGTTATTATTATTATTATTATTATTATTATTATTATTATTAAGGGTACAAAATGAGAAGTTATGGGTTGCCTCTACTGTTATCACATTCAGACGAATTTTCATTTGGGTCAAAAGCTGAAAGAAACTGCCACGGACATGTTGACTTCGCAAGCTTATTTTGTCTTAAATAAAGGAAACTGGGCCCAAAATGTTTGCATCAATCAATACTGTTGCAGAATAAGTAAGCAGAGCATTACCCAGGCTTCAGACACTTCCAACTGTCTTTTCTCGTAATTCACCCCACTCAGCGACGACATGCAGAGCATCGTTATGAACAATAACGCGTAATTCCACAGCCTAACGCTAATTCAATCACGTTAGGCTCTCGAAACAGGAAATTCATCTGAACAACACACATAAATTCAGTTTATCCCTCCAGTAAAGTAAAACATGTCTCCACTACAAAAAAAACCTGGTCAACTCTATGTACAGAATAACCTTTGTTCTGAGAATCATATAAAACATGTAAACACCCTGTGGGAGCAAAACGAATAATTGTATGTTAAAGCACGTTAAAGCCTACCACTGCGCTCTAAACGGTTAAGGCGACTGGCTACAAATCAGGTGTTTTTCGGCACAACGATAAATAAATTCTTTAGTAGCAAACTCAACTTGTCTGATAAATTTCTGGGTGTCATTCCTTTGTCATGAGGGTGAAATCAATCGTCTGTCAACCCAGTGAAATTGCCAGAGAAAATGGAAGCACCATTCTATTTCAGAAACCACAGCAATACGTTTTACTGCCGAACTTTACTCTTCTAATCCAAGGTGATATGCAAAGACACTCTACATAAAGCATCATTCCCCTCCCTGTAATCTCATATACCCAATTTAACTTCTTTTTCTCATTTTCAAGCATTCTCACCCGTTGTCCCAGTACTTTTAGGGGCCCCATAAAAACTTTCTCATCACTATATCTTATTCCATTCTACTCTATCTTGTCTTATTCCCTTTCTCTTTATTCTTAGCTTGTTCCTTCTTCAAATTCGATCTGAAATTGCGGCGGCCTAAAGTTCCACAACAAGTAGTTAACTTGCCGCCCGGAGCAGCCCTCAGCTCGTCCTCTAGGTCGTTTGCCGTCAGCCAGCGGGGGGACTGAGACTTACACGATCCTACACATGTACGGCGCAAGGTAAGGGCAAGATGGCGTGTTGTCTGTGTTAATCTGGGTAGAGTAAATGTGTTCATACTTCGTACATTTTTATAATCGGCAAAACAATTTGTTTTACGAACCAAAGAATATATATACGTATGAAAAGACAGGCACTGTACGCATAACCTAACACTGAGGCGCTTTACCATAACAGTTTTTGCAGAGGAAAAGCAATAACTACTGCATATTCTCAATGTGTGTCTGTAGCCTTAGTTATCGAGCATGCACAGCGCATGCGCCACATTATATTGTAGTCTGTGGCCTGTCTGGCTGTATCGTATTTTTCCACATTATCTCACAAACGGCATGTTTTCCTCAAAAAAGTTTTTGAACATAAAAAGTGTTTTTTATTTCCCCTATAACTTCGTCTGAAAAATTTCTCATTTTAAGAATAATTAAGCGAGATATTATAATAAACGTATACAGGTCTTCATATAAAGTACCCCTAATTATTGTCAGATTTTAATGAATCTTGAATTTTCTCGACAGTTTTCCGAAAAGTATTCAAATGCCAAATTTCATAAAAATCCCTTCAGTGGAGTCAAGTTGTTCCATGCGGACGGACGGACAGACAGATATGACGAAGCTAATAGTCGCTTTTCGCAAGTTTGCGAACGCGCCTAAAAGTACGACATGAAAGTCTTAAAATATAGCCTACTTATCTTCCGCCCAACAATATATTATCCGTAATATCTTTGGACTCTCTACACAAACTTGCTTCTTCCGCCTCCTCTCACAACGACTGGGAGCTCCGAATCAAGTTCCAAGATAATTCTATGTCCACCAAAATGTTTCTTTTTATAAGCGTTCTCCTTATTCCTTCATTTAGCAGCCTGTCTCTAGGGTTACAGCCAGTAGCAATCTAAGAAACGTCAGGACATAAGCAAATGCAATACGCCGTCTCTTCATTCATTAAATGACAGTATCAGTAGATGAGACTACAGAGCTACAGCGACAGACATTTGGGTGATAAACGAAACGCGAATTTCAAAGGATAATGAAGCCAGGTTTTGTGATATATTCTTAGGTACTTTCCGGTAGTTTGTCCGTAGGAAATGAGAAAAAGGCCGATCCCGGTGGCCGTGCCGTCTAAGGCGTAGGTTTGCGGCCCCTCGATTGCTGGGATTGCGGGTTCGGATCCCACTGAGGGCATGGATGTTTGTCTCTTGTGTTTGGTGTGTGTTGTGTAGACAGTGGCCTCTGCCAGTTGTGTGTGTCTAATTGCGTGTGATCTAGAAACCTCAACAACAAACTAGGCATCTCAGCTAGTTCCTAGTTCAGATGTGCCACAGTAAAAAAGCTGAGGAAAAAAAAACTAAGTCATTATATGCCTTTCGGGGGTATTTAAACTCAGGACCTGCCAAATACTTCGATCCCAGTGGCTGTGCGGTCTAAGGTGTAGGTCTGCGGCCGAGCGCTTGCTGGGATCGTGGGCTCGAATCCCGCCGGGGGCATGGATATTTGTCTCTTGTACTGTGTTTGTGTTGTCAGGTAGAGGTCTCTGCGACGAGCCGATCCCTCGTCCAGAGGAGTCCTACCGACTGTGGTGTGTGTCTGAGTGTGACCAAGTGAAAATAAACAACCTCGACACCTGCTGTGAACAGGTAGGTAGAAGAAGGAAGCACTACGAAACGAAACCTGCCAAATACAAAGCAAGATCCCCCGATTCCTTCGAAATATTCCATAGGTTTTAAATTACTGGTATTATCAGCCATGTAAGTTTCGGTTTTTATTTCTAGTCAAAGAGTTTCAAACACAGGTTACAAAACAAACTGCTGTACCACGAACGAGGCTTTGATCTTGTAAAACAGATGTCTCCATACGAAATGGAAAGAATTAGGCCTACCCATTACACCACGTTCGATTTCAAGGCTCATTTCGCGGGTGGCATCAATTTACTGTGTACAAATCTCCCTATAACCTCCATCCCCCACCTTCTCACTCGTATGGGAAGAGGCACAAATTAAAATTGATTCCAATGTCTTTTGTCAGATACTAAAACAAGATGTGAATGGTTCAGAAAATATCTACTTTGAATTAACAAAGAATACTATGTCACGACACATGAACTCATTTCAACACAGCCGTCATTACTACACACCTCGACACTACGCCTTCTTCTTCAAGTGCTGGTTTGGAATAGACTGCAGCATAGAAACGGGATCAAAATCTGTTCTTTGCGAATCTGCGTGCAACTTTATTTCAGTCCATTCGTTGTAGGAACAGCACCAGCTATTGTTACAAGTATCCACTGCAGTGTAGCTAAACGTAAGTACTGGCACTATGTTAGAAATCTGTGGAGAGGGCATCTTATTAAATAATTGACCGTCGCTAAGCAAAAGAAATTCTGTGCCCATGGTGGCAAAGAAGTCTTCGTCACCGTGTGTACAAGATCCCAACACTGGTCCCCACATTGAGCCAGATGAGTCCACCATGTCCCAAGTAATCTCCTTTTAAGACCTATTTTATTTGTATGGTGGTGGGTTTATGGACTTTATCCATCGTCCGAAGAGTAAAACATTAAAAATATCAAAAAATTAGAATCACAAGGTTTCGGAAGTTGGCTCTGCTTCCGTCCTCAGGTGAATGGAGGGGGAGAAGAGAAGAACACCTACTCTGTTGGGCCCTCCATCATGGAGGCTAGCTCTGTGTAAGGGGCCCAACAGAGTAAGTGTTCTTCTCTTCTCCCCCTCCATTCATCTGAGGACGGAAGCAGAGCCAGCTTCCGAAACCTTGTGAGTTTAATTTTTTAATATTTTACTCTTCGGACGACGGATAAAGTCCATAAACCCATCACCACACAGTATTATACACCATCGTCAAAACCTTTTAGAATTTACTTATTTTATTTTCTCACTTAAAGCTATATCTATGAAAATGTCTGTTCCCTTCAGGTTTTCCAGCCGATCGCTGTGTGTAGTTTTCTCTCTCGTGCATGTCACATGCTCCTCCCATCTCATTGTCCTTAATCTTTTAAAGCCTAGCGGTAACTTTACATACTACCAGGTTTAGCATTAAAAAATTCTACGTGGCGCCCACATTGCATTTATGTGTTTTGTACGGATCTCAGAACATACAGCAACTTTTGCCTTACAAAACATTAAGAGACTGGTTTTTATAACCGAAGTGGAGAGTGTTTACAGCGCGGTACGCACTGAGTCCTTATACAAAACAGATACGCTTCGTCTTTAAAGGGTTAATGTGATTACTCTAATAGCATTTGGCGAGGCGTTTAACTCCTGAGGCCCGTAAGCACTTTTCACACTCAGGAACATTTGCTAGTAAAGTTACAAGTTCGAGTACCTGCTTTAACTGTAGATAAAATATTTTGAACTGAACGATGGCCCCAATTCTTTAAATTTATTACGCTATCACGTTCGTCATGAGCGTAAATTAAAATAATGCATGTAAATACGACTATGTTCACCAGGGGCTGCAGAAATCAAGTGTTCTTAAAACATCGACGGTTATAAAATATCATTTTGCTTTTATGTTGCCATATATACTTTGCATTCTAATGATCAATAAAACTGATAAGGGTGAAATTATTAATACTAACATAGCATCGCCAAAGTTGCGGTTTACATTTCTTGCTTTGTCACTGTTACTTCTGAACAGAATGACTCTGTTGTGCACGAAATCTAGTTTCTAACTTTGCATATATACTTCTTTGTCCACCGCCTTTTTTATTTTACTGACTTTCGTTTATTACCTCCATTTCTTCCTTATTTCCTTTGCCTCCCTTTACTTTGCACAAGAAGGACGTACAGCAAAGCCAAATTGACTTCCAATCTTGACAGTACCGATCAAGTTTGCTGTGTCCGAAAGGGCATTGCCGATCGCACATTTAGCACAATTTCTACGTTCCTGCATCGCTGGTGGTACAGCATGCCTAGCCTTGTCTCATCAGTGAAAGTAGCAATTGTGTTCCCATGCACACGTAATTAATGATTATAAAATCACCTTCAAGGTTAATAACGGCCGCCTTAAACTGTGACACACCTTTACCGATACCGTAAAATACCTGAAGGCTTACAACGAAGAGGCAATCATCTACATATATGAAAGACGCAGTTAATTGCAGGATATCTTTAGCTCCATTGTTTTACGCCGCAAGACAATAACAATCATGCAATTATTACTCGCCATATTTTACACCAAGGGACAGACTTTATGACCACCATCGACTGCTATACGAAGCGCCGGTAACATATCTTTCTCCCCGAAATATGTCAAAACGTAAAGCTATCCCATTACGGGCCTGGACAGGCCTTAAGGGATCCAGGAGTTCGAGGTTCCCAGATTTTCTAGACAATCGGGACATGAAGGTGAAAAAGTTGTCAGCCCTAGCAACCGACCGCCTTTACCCCCGAGGAGATACCCCTGGCACTCATTTCTGTTAGGGTCTGAGTCGACCCCATGGCCATAGTGGGGCGGGAAGGGTTAAAATCCCAATGACCACAACGGAAATCGAACCCGCGACCTTCCAGCTTGCAGCGAGTACCTGTACCGACTGCGCCACTGCGTACCCCAGGAACTACAGGTAAAGCTTAAAATTTTGGTAGATGTTTAATATGAGATGTGCCGTTCAAAATATGATCAAAATCAGTATAACGGATAGAGGTGTTTTTCTTATTGATCAGCAGTAAAATAAACAGTTGCTATGGTGGGCCGTGGAGGTATAAAACTGCATCCTCTTCTATCCACGCCACGAGGTGTCACAGCTTATATGCAAATCTGAACCATGACAGCAAAACCAGATTGCATCTGTCCAGTAGATGAGTTGAACACACCCGAAAAACAAAAGAGAGTCACGATCGACAACAAATCTGTAGCTAAGATAGGGATAAATGTGACAGTGTTGTGTACAACCTCTAGAGGCACGAGAATTGGGGCATGAAGACCCTGTCAGCCCATCATATGACAGCCCCAGTATCTAATAATAAATATAATACAATAATTTGATTGAATTAATTTCAGGTTCTGATAGCAACTCTCGTTGCTTTAGAGTTCACAAACACCAGTCGATTTGCAGCCTCACAACCAGAAACCGAAATGAAGAGTTGGCATCTATGCATTCACGCCAAAACATCCGAAATAATATGTAAATTGTAGAATTAGTCCTGCCAATCAAAGCATTTATCCACGCCGTAATGCAAACCCGTGACTACATGCCACGCTATGTTCAACAATCCAAAGTTCTCTATTCACTTTTTTCTTTCAGTGTATCATAGCGACATAGATGCTGACGGACATAAGACGTCCAGTGGAGCCTTGGAAATACCTACAGACGGCCCCCTGCAAGCCAATCACGTCTGATGCCATTGCAAACAACTTCGATATCTCGATTACGACCCCCCGCAGCGCTCGATAGCTTCGCGGCTACAGCATGCGATGATTCCGCGTTGGAGATCTGTTGTTTTGTAATTGGTTGCCTCAATACTACAAGGATGTAAGGGACTCAAATATGACTTCATTCAGTTGAACACTTGCAAGTGGTTTGACCAATTAACTACGCCGCTGTCATAGCGTGCTCACATAACAGGTCCTTCCCACCCTCCAAAGAAACCAAGGTTCTTCGTCATCTTCCAGAAAATCAGTGATTGTAACATGAAATTTGATTGTGTGGTGATGGTTCTATGGACTTTGATGGTCCAGTGATGAAGGCTAGCTCTGTCTAAGGGGACCAACAAAGTGGGTTCTTCTTTTCTCCCCCTCCATTCACCTGAGGACGGAAGCAGAGCCAGCTCCGAAACGTTGTGATTTTAATTTTTTAATTTTTTAATATTTTAATATTTTACTCTTCGGACGACAGATAAAGTCCATAAAACCATTACCACACAGTATTATACGCCATCGTCAAAACCTTTTAGAATTTATGAAATTTGACATAATAACAGTCTATAAACATAAACAGTCTTTCCTGAGGTCTCTTTTGACTTTTCAAACCACGACTATATTTAAAAGTCGTAATAAAATTATCATCAATTAAAACGATCATTTTACCAAGTCCTTTGCAAGCTTGAAATTAAGTTTACTGCCTTGAGGTAAATCCAAGTGTTTAAAGTTTCTGTAAACAAAACGCTAAGAACAATATAATATAGTAAATGATAAACTGCCGAATCCAGCGACCGCGCGATCTATCGTTTGCCGGGATTGTGTGTCCGAATCCCGCCGGCGGCATGGATGTTTCTCTTGTGAGCCTTGTGTGTTTTCAAGTAAACGTCTCTGCGACGGGCTGGTCACTCCTCCAGAGGAGTCCCACCGAGTGTGGTGTGTCTGAATGTGATCGTGAAGCCTCAATAATGAGGACGCCCTGGCCCACTGGAGCCGTCGAGCCATTGGAAAAAGAATGACAAATTAGGAAGGCGGATAAATGACCTGATACAGAGAGAACTTCGCAAATTCTCTCCAGACTCAAGTATAAAAACCGAAATAGTGACGATGGGATAGCCCCAGTTCTTACGGAGAATAGAACAAAGCAGAGCAGATTTTCTCTGTGAAGAAGTTCCGTGTAATGTAAAAACACCGAAGGCAGGAAAGTAGTTTGGAGGATCTCATTAAAATAAATGATTGTTACAGAAACGGGGTTGTGAGGAAATAAATTTGATTTAGTTATGCTATACGATTAAACATACGCTACTTCAGGACGCTGTCAGTACATCGAATGGACAACCGCCATGGCAGAATGAGTGGTAAATGGTGAAATGGAAAGTGCTTTAAAGGAAGTGGTCACAGCCTACTTGAGACATTGTCCCCCGAGTTTGCCTGGAGGCACTGAGGAAAACCAGAAGTCCAGGAGGTTCAAATGGTCAGATTCGACCTGCGCACCTCCCGAACACAAGTCAGAAGCGCCACCGTTACCAATCTGCACGGTAATTTTGGTTGTTATTCAAACTGTCGTCTTCTGGGCTAACACCGTGCAGTCTGGTAGATGAGTGTCCTATCTTTCGTGAAACATTCCAGCCATTGTCACAACCTTGGTCACTTCTATACTAAAGAGGGCGGCAGTGAATGTTAGTCCCCAAGTACCAGAACACGGTATCACAACCAAGAACACGGAATGAATCTTCAGAGCAGTTATTTTTTGTTGTACGTCTAGTTGTTTATTTAACGACGCTGTAAGCACATTAGACTACATAGGTCGGATTGTGCACGATGAGTGAATACTGAATTTAAATGCATGAAAAAATGGTTGTGGTCTAATTTGAGACACTATTCCAGCAACAGTAGAAGCTGAAGAAAACCAAAGATAGCTCAGACACGGATTTGAAGGCGGGACTTTCGAAATACGAGGAAACATTAAATACACGGCTCAGACGTTACGGTTATCGTCGTCGTCGTCGTCGTTGTTGTTGCTGTTGTTGTTGGTTTTATATCCAAAATCACAGTGAAATACGATGCTTCCCATAAAATTCATGACCCAACCACAAGCGGGTACAATGTAAGCTTACGTAGTGAAATAAATACAACGATCACTTATTAAAATTTGTTTCATATACGTCAACGTTTTCTTAAGGGAACTGTTTCACAGAGTCATTGCTTAAAATAAAATGCGGTTGTAACCGTAAGGCGTCGACACAAACACACACATCATTAATTTGTGTTTTATGAAAATATAAAATGTGTCCGCGCTTTCTGCCGCACCGTTCGTTATTTCAAGGCTCGTATTTATTACGTTTGCTATTTCACGACATTTCTAATTGCTACATTCATACAGCGTCGGTGATAGATGAATTTGTATGGAATACCGATGGAATGACAGTGACAGGGGAAAATGGAAGTACTTGGAGAAAAACCTGGACCCGTGCCACTTTGCCTACCACACATCTCACACGGACTGGTCTGGGATGGAGCCCGGGCCTCAGACGTGAGATGCCGGCGACCAGATAGGGAAGTCCTGAGTCTGAGTGAAAGCTATGCAAAACACTGCTACCACTACTGTGAAAACAAAATGTTTGGAAGCAAGAATGTTAGTGGGGACCTATATTCAAAGATATTTGAAACCAGCGTAGCACTGGAAATGATTATCTACGCATACAACAATGCTGCCAGAATACATCGATCCGTAAAGTCGGTAAAGGCGGCCAGGGAGTAAAGCTGACGACTGACAACCCTCTAGCGCAAAGCTCTACCTCTGTTGTCCATATACGTTTCCGTGGAGTGACTGGTTAGGCACAGGGACACCTTCATTCTTATTTTGACAGAAAATACAAATTACGATGGACAGCACTACAGAACAAGGAGTGTAAGTTTATATTTAGGTATACTTCGCGATATTCAATTAGTGTGAACACTTCCCCGTAAATTATTTATACCGAAAGTCGTGGTCAAGCTGGCGGCACTTCTCGAGAGGCCCTCGGTTCAAAGTCGGTCCGGACACCAGCTACCGTACTTGTTGTAAGTGACATCCCTCATTCACTCCAGTATCTCAAAATACAGCAAGAACACGTTTTGCCACACACACTTAGTAGTTCATTACTAACAACCATCGTACCATTCAGCATTAGCTTACACTTTGAGCTGCTGACGGCTTCTTCAAATGAATTCTACACAAGCTATAAACGTGAAACAATTTTCATAACGTGCTGTATTTCCAATCGAAATAAAATTATACACTGACAGTATATTAGATTATGTTTAACGGTAATGGTAAAGTTGTCCCTGTCCATATCATGAAGGCGTATGGGAGGCAGAGGTATACCTCCATTCGTTTTTAACCTCGGCATTGGATTGTCTCATATTCATTTATGTTACACGCTTTCTTCTAAACGTTTCGATTTTAAGGTCATCTTCAGTGAAATCATACATTAACACTAAGGGTGGATAAGAGAGCGTTCTGTTATTCCATTCTTAATGCTGCTGAATCATCTTCCTGAAGATGATTCTTAAGATCGAAACGTATAGGACAAAAATCGCGACGTAAACAAATACGACACAAAATTCGGTATACTATAAAGTCATAATTTTATTTCAAGCCATATAAGTTCTAATTGATTAACATAATGCTAGATACCCAATTGCTAGCCCTTGTTCCCTTACTGCATGCAACGGGGAGGCCAAGTTCCCTAAGGCCTCACGCTGGGCGACTTTCTCGCCCCATTATTCGAAACGGATAACAACCGACTGGGCGAACGAGAAAGGCGATTTTAAGAGACAACTTCCAACTTAATCTACAACTGTTTGATCAATATGAGTAAAATAACAATTCCTATTGTCACTTGCAGACAGGTCTTAGAGGAGCAACAAGTGCTAATGGCAGTCAATAAGGATATTCTGGGTAACACGATATTAAGCGTTCTTTGAACGAGGTGTATAAAACGAAGCTCTTCACATCCCATTGCATCTACAAGCCAGCCAGCGTTTCTTAACCTTACGTAAATGTTTTTTTTTCACACACCCCTTGGTCTCAGAGCGACACGTCGCTTCACAATTTTTCAGTAACGACTAAATTCTTATTGCGAATTGTAAAACGACAAGCTACAGAGACGGTTTCATTTTCGACAAATTTTCTTTTGAAGATATTTTATCGTGGACAAAGAAGTTCAAGAACAGCTGCACTAGGCGTGTAACGGAAAACGGTACACCGTGGTTCATTTTACCAGGACACGAATTAATTTTTTTAGTAGTCACGGTTATGCTTATTTAATAAATACATTTTCCTTTATTGTATAAAAATAAATCAGCAAACATAAAATACTCGAATAAACTATTAATTATTTGCGCAATAATTACCAGCTACAAAAATTAAACATAAGTAATAATTAAATAAAGAGAAATCAAATTCTGAAGCACTCGTACGTCAAGGTCAGACAGTTCCCACGATGAATGGCTTTAGGGACATCGGACGAAGACACGTGAAATACACAGCCATGCTTTATGGACATCGGACGAAGACATGTGAAACACACAGCCATGCTTTAGCGACATCGGAAGAAGACACGTGAAACACACAGCCATGCTTTAGCGACATCGGACGAAGACACGTGAAACACACAGCCATGTTGTAGGGACATCGGACGAAGACACGTGAAATACACAGCCATGCTTTAGGGACATCGGACGAAGACACGTGAAACACACAGCCATGCTTTAGCGACATCGGACGAAGACACGTGAAACACACAGCCATACTTTAGCGACATCGGACGAAGACACGTGAAACACACAGCCATGTTGTAGGGACATCGGACGAAGACACGTGAAATACACAGCCATGCTTTAGGGACATCGGACGAAGACACGTGAAACACACAGCCATGCTTTAGGGACATCGGACGAAGACACGTGAAACACACAGCCATGCTTTAGGGACATCGGACGAAGACACGCGAAACACACAGCCATGCTTTAGCGACATCGGACGAAGACACGTGAACCACACACCCATGTTGTAGGGACATCGGACGAAGACACGTGAAATACACAGCCATGCTTTACGGACATCGGACGAAGACATGTGAAACACACAGCCATGCTTTAGGGACATCGGACGAAGACACGTGAAACACACAGCCATGCTTTAGGGACATCGGACGAAGACACATGAAACACACAGCCATGCTTTAGGGACATCGGACGAAGACACGTGAAATACACAGCCATGCTTTAGCGACATCGGACGAAGACACATGAAACACACAGCCATGCTTTAGCGACATCGGACGAAGACACGTGAAATACACAGCCATGCTTTAGGGACATCGGACGAAGACACGTGAAATACACAGCCATGCTTTAGGGACATCGGACGAAGACACGTGAAACACACAGCCATGTTGTAGGGACATCGAAGACACGTGAAACACACAGCCATGCTTTTTCAAAGCAAAGCATTTGACCCCTGACACACCAGGCATAATAAAAGTAACTCCACGCGGCACAGGCGTCGTTCAGAAGCTCACGTTCACTGAGCCGATGAACCAGTTTCTCATTGCCACTGAACCAGAAGATTCAAGACCGCTTTCGCAACAGCCCATCAATGGTGCCTATACACAGCCAAATTGTTTCATTCACTTCCTACATTTTAAGGTGCATTTTACGTAACAGAATTCTCCCACATACGCTTCAGTTTCCCAACTGGGTTTCTTGCTTCAGGTTTTCCGACTTAAACTTTGTAAAAAGGGGCTTTGCCTTTTTTGTGTCAGACACTGCAATACAGTCATTATAACCTGATTCTAGACCTACACAAAGTGCTGGCCATACATAGACATTCAATGACCTGACAGTTCACTGAACCTTCCATTCGTCCGTCCGTCCGGTGTCACACACCGGAAGTACGCGTCACGATATACCACGGACGTGACGTCATCGATCACGACATCTTCAGATTTCCACATTTTCTGCTGGCCTGTATCCAACACCTACATGGGGCAGCAGTCATCGACGGAAAGTCATTGTCATAGCGTTTTACGGCGTCAGTGTGTCGATACAGTCAAATGTGTAATAACAGCAGGATTTGCAAATTCTATCCACATTAGTCTTGAAATAGTGCTATTGCAAATACAAACACATTTCTAACGCTTATGACTGAGGGTACGTTGCACACTCGTACATAATGCGGTTCATAATTTGTAAGTGTCGTTCAAGTTAAACAATAGTACTGACATTAAACTGTACAAGAAAACACGAAACTAAAAATGCTTCTTTTTTGGACCTAGTCGACACAATTATTTTCGTCTGAGTCAAAAATGTATTCTTGGTTTCATGTTAGACAACACAACTGTAAGCCACACACTAACCCTTACAACCAATGCGTAATTGTTTAGAGATTCAAAGTCTGCACTTTGGAACAACTAGACGGAATGGAGTCCCTCTTGAGAAGCTACAGTCACTCAACAAGCCAAGAATTTGTCCGCCATTTAAGAATCATGAAAACTGTATCGAAAAAAGTCCAGAAGTCACAAAGAAAGCACAAGTGATAAGGCTTCCGATTCGTGTTTAGGTGTGCGATTCTAATTTCTGCGGGGCACCGACTGCCCTGACTGAGGACTTCCAAATGCCCCGTAGTTCCGCTAGCCAAAAGCACGGACGATACGGCAGCTTCTTTCCACATACTCACCAGTTCATGCTACAGCGTTGTTAAAAAAACCGTAAAACAACTGAATAAATACGCAAGCGAAACAAAGCCTCCACCACTGATATATATGTATTTCACATTTACCTTAATATCATCCTCCAATCTACAGCTACGTTTTCCAAGTGGTTTGTTCCCTCCACGTTTTCTGACTAAAACTGTACACATATTTACCTCTCCCGTGTGTGCCTCACGCATTGTCCATCTGTCAGTACTGGATTTTATCCTGTTAACATTCTTTGGCGAAATTTTCCGAACTATGAACATCCCCATTTCGCAGCTTCTTGAGCTTTTGCCTACTACCTTGTCGTAGTTTCAAACATTCTCTATAACCACGTTTGTAAACACCTTCAGTCTATATTATGCACTCTGGACTGACAATCAATTCTCCATTCACCACACAACACTCTGTTTTGTATACTCTAATTTCTACATTTCCGACAGGAGACAAATACTTCGAACTGAATGGCAGCAAGCAGTTCCAGAATTTAAACTTCTGACATTCTTCGAAAACCTTACCTCAGCTTCTTCATTACGTTGCCACATTAATTAGCCGTTTCCATAGGCATGACTCAGAAAAACCCACTCGTATGATAATACGTAAGGAATGGATTAGACATGCAATGTACGTATAGCGTAACACTAAGGTATGTTCGTGCACCCACTGTTGACGTGGAAAAGCATTAAGTATTAAATATTACGAGAGTGTGTCTGTAGTCTTGACCTAGCTGTCCAGCAAGCGCTGTGCATCTTTCCTTTACCATATTACATTGTCATCTGTGGCTTGTCTGGCTGTACTATATTTTTCCACATTATCTCATAAACGGTACGATTTTAGAAAAAAAGTTATTGAACATAAAATATGTTTTGATTTTCTCCACAAATTGTGTCTAAAACACTTCTCACTTTAAGTATAATTCAACGAGACGTTATCATAAATGTGCATAGGCCTTCATGTAAAGTACCCGTTATTCTTGCTAAATTTTAATGAAACTTGAATTCTCTCGACAGATTTTAGAAAACTCCTAAAATATATAATTTTATGAACATGTCCCGTGTTAGCCGAGTTGTTCCATGCGGATAGACAGACTGACGGACAGACAGATATGACGAAGCTAAGAGTCGCTTTCCGCAATTTTGCGAATGCGTAAAAATCGAGGTCAAAAAGTGGCAAAATCCTCATCCGAGAATACTCTCCCACACGCTTCTTTTTTATTTCTCTACAGATTCTGTACAGTAAATATACAAAGTAAACAATATTTCACATACATACTGCACAATATGAGGGACAGCAGGGCCATTTTGTGCCTTATATGATCTGTGGTAGTATCCCGGTGCCGTGCAATCGTGCTAGCTGTGGTAGGCATCGTTCGTCATGTGAGGAAGTGTCCGGCCAAGTGGCACGTTTGTTTGACTGTTGAAATGAGCCAGCATTTGTTGATCTTGTTTCTAAGCGTATTATGAATTCTCCTGTCTACTCTTGACGGGATCTGGAATTCATCTGTACTTAGCTTTCTTTATTTCCATTTCTCGAGCCATTTCCCTACTGATGTCTAACAGCAATTCATGTTTCCTGTCATCCTCCCAATAGACCAACACATGTTCGTAGACCTGCAGCTAACACAGCCTAAATTATTGTCTCTCTGAATACCGAAAAGCTTCTGCGGTGGTAACACGAGGAATCTTTAGTCTGGATATTCTAAGACCGCCTCCCTTCGTCACGAATTTCTTCAGTCCCTCCCAAGAAGGAAATGGTAAAGGAAACAAAGGAAGGCACAAATAAGGAAAGAATGAAACGATGGACGATGAGATAACTCCTGGGTCGCTGACGCGTAAGTAAATTCGACTTGTGACAGCAATGCAATACCTCACAATAAATTAGCCACTAGTCTCCCTCTCGTTAGTGATTCATCCCATACAACAGCCACGTTGCACGTATTGGCCAGCATCAGGTGCAGGCGAAAGGCTCCTACGCACCGCGGAGCCTTTATGATGCTAAGGCGGCATCTTGAAATGCAGGGGGGTATTCCGGCCGGAAGTAAGATATGAGATTATTCTTTCCCACCATTCCTTTCTTCTCTTTTCTACTGTTTTTGACTTTGTCAGACATTCGTCGAAAAAAAAAACAGACGTCACATATCCAAGATTGTTAAAGCGTGTCACAGAGTAACTAGCAGGAAAATCAGCTACTGAGATAATTCTGTAATGATATACAGCACACAAACACAACCGACTAAAATGCAACTATAGACGCGGCATGTGTCTCTCTTTCCTCACAAACAGCAGTTCTATGCTTACTTAATGTTCCTTATTTTGACAATAGTGTTAACGGCACTAGCTTCATATTCTGATGAAGTCTATACAGAGGGTCAAAGGTGAGCAAACATAGATTAGCTCGATGGCCGGACTCCGATATTTCGAACTGACTGCTGGTTGAACGCCTCGCAAGGAGAACTGTGTGTAACATTTGAAGTAGCTGACAATTACGTCTATTCTAAAACCAATGACATGCAAAGCATTACCTTGTTAACCTACAGTCGAACCCGGTTTATACGACACCTCGGAAAATCATGCCCCACTGGCCTTCGAATCCCGGACTGTCCACCCCGTAGCAAGTCGCTATACCGACTACGACATCCCGACCCACTATACTACGTAAGTAGAAACTGCAAGTCAATAAATGGTCGTATTCGTTCATTGTATATTAAATATCACCCCGGCCACAGTTTGCTCACCCACAACATATATCATATATCTATGCTCACGTTTTAAGGGTTCTTCATACTTCCCGTGCGTAAACCCCGGCGTAACTTACTAGCTCTATGAAACATAACCCTTCTTGTGAAGCTAGTAGGTCCTCAGCCAAGGAATTCCTCGCATTTTACTAAATCCTAAGGTTCATCACTGTTCGCTTGAACCCCTCCCTAACCAGAGAAATCCTGTCCACGCCCTCCTATCCTAGTATAACGCCCTTCATACGAGCCAAGTTCATGTCCTCTTAGTTGTCATGCATCACAGTCATATTTGCCTCTATAAACCCAACTACAAGCGTGTGAAGTGTTAAATTGTATCATTTTACAAGTACTGTAGAAAATAAATGTGTAAACATAAATAGAACAAGCACATATGTTTAAGCTAAAATGTAAAAAAGTGTATTTCCACGACATTATGTCTGAGCACTGGATGAAGCATCCCTTTACTTTGAACAAACACAATACACGCATAATGCGAAATAACACAGCCCCCCCCCCCCTTCGGCAGCTAATAGTCGCCGAATTAGTGCAGAATCTGATGGTTCACGTCCGTGCTAAGAGCCCACCGTTTGACCCTTTTTCTCGGCCATTTGATTATAACACAAACTGACGAACTATTGGCTAGTTCACGAAGACTAATTTCTTTACCACCCTTTACTTTACGTGTAGTTTTCCGATCATAATCTTCCTTCAGTAAAATTACACAACGAAATAAATCTTGTAGAAAATCCGCATGTGGCCAATGCGTGCACCAATAATCGCACAGAGTGCAGAATTATCATCCTTGCCAGTCTCAAATAACCCCACAAAAATCACAATCAGCAAGAGAACAAACGGTTTTTCTTATGCCCGTTTCTAAGTGCTAGAAAAACCCACAGTATTTTCATAAAATATACAGTAGCACAAAATTTAACCCTATGTCTAAAACACAACTAACTTTAATATGTAAACTTCAAGCCTTTGAGTACTGACGTTCGTGTACTAACATACACGCAACCAAATCAGCCTATGGTTAATGCCGCGTATGGAAAACACTCGTTGTTTGTGAGAATAATTCCAAATATGTTAATACACCGAGCGGTCAAATGCAAAATTTATCACTGTTAAACGTGGTACGTAGAAGAACGCGTGGTAAACATTTCGATTACGCAGTCAAACGCACCTTTCTGTCCAAGTTTCCCCAGCGCACGCGAAACACCGCCTGTTGCAACGGAGAGAAAGGGCTATAAGTTGACTGAAGACACCGCAGTTATCAACCAACCAACTCCCTAGCAGTCCTGCCAGCGATGTGCCTTTTCTGAAGAATCTTACAAATTGCGACAATGTATACACTGCTCGACGCACACGACAAAAGCACGATAGTAACAATAACTATTATTACTCTGAGATTATAAAAACGTAACTCACGTTCAGCTGTACACTCACATGCTTGAAAATGAAATAACACGTCTTCTCTTCCTCCGGCGCCCTCCGTAACATTCTCCACGACTGTCACACTTGCATGCACTGAAAAAGCATTATATTTCCTGGTTACGAAAAAAATTTGTATTACTACCCAGTACAAGACAAGGTTGCTACTTGTATATCTTAAATTATTAATAACATGCCATCACATTTTATCCACGTTACACGCTTTAAAATTACAACTGTCATTGTTGAACATCAGTCCTTCATTTACACTGTACATATCTTATTTAACTTAAAATAAGAAGTTACCGAAACACAGCCACAGCGTGTATCACAATGCCTTTCAAAGGCCTCATCCTCATCAACGCAAACCATTCTTATGTAACTTGCATTTAAATTTAACTCACAAACACAATAAAATTCACCGGTTTACTCTACCCGATGAGAACACTCTAAAAGAGTCAAACTTCCACAGAGCACTCGGGAAAACTAGAGGAATGTGACACGCAACAGTCCATACAAGCTCCACCACAAGGAAAGGCTCGAGACATATATGCCAACTTCCCTCACGTACTGAACGAGATCGAAAATATACCTCGCAGGCCACGTAACCGACACTGGCATGTATACAGTCCACTTTGAGAAATTAGAGTTAACGCCGTCAGATCATCACCCAATATGCCACGCGAAGTTTCCATACTCCAAACTCTCTTTAACGCAATTTGATAGTATCGACTTCTTTAATTATTCACTTCGTCCACATCAACTGCTTCGGCGACAGTACCCCATCAGACCCACCTTTCATTTTAACATGCGGTGCAGTAATGCTCTACTTTGATGACCTAACCCTAGCGAGACTGTAACCATCGAAATATGCAGAAAAAACAATGTTTTTGTAGCTCTACACTGATTCTCTCGCCTTTTGTTCTGATAAGTGAATTACTTGGCGGTACAGTCCGGCTAATCCAAATGCCCTGAACACAGCCTGAAAATGAACACCCAGATTCATGTACTGAAAAACAAAACTTTTTTTCGACATACTTTTCTTTCTCCGTGGGGGGGGGGGGGGGGGGCAGAGGGTGAGAGGCACGCAGGCTTTTAAGATCGCCATGTTGTGTGTCCACCCAAATAAACTTCTGAACCAGTCGGCCGATGTTCAAGAAACTTGGTACAAACATATGCCGTTCGGAGACACCCAACCCAAAAGCACGGAGGACGTGCGAAATTTTGCCGGACATTGACGGTATTTTGGCCTTGTAAGAACACACAATTTTTGTTAAGTTAAAGTTAATGAAGAATATAAAATAAGCAACCGTGAAAGGATTTTCTTTAGATTGTTTCATAGCGGTAACTAATGAAGCATTCATGTAAAATTTGGTACGGTGATAAGGTGTATAAAATGGTAAGTCTGTTATGAACATGGCGAAGATGCGAAATATTAGCCATATCCAACAAATTCACCATTGCCCAATACAAAATCTAACTTCAGTAAGTTCTTCACTGGAACAAGAAAAGGGGGGGGGGGGGCAATAACAGGACATGTAAAGCAATCCCATTACAGGACTGGACAGGGCCTTAGGGCTCCAGGAGGGTGAGCCTCCCACATTCCTAGACAATCGGCCCATGAATGTGGTACGGTTGTCAGCCCTACGCACCGGCCGCCTTTACCCCCAGGAAATCTTCCCGGTACTCATATCTGTTACAGGCTGAGTCGACCCCTGGGCCATAGTGCGACCGAGAGGATTATGTCAATGAAAAATTCCAATGACACCATGGGGAATCGAACCCGCGACCTTCCGGTTTGTAGCGCAGTGCCCCAACAGGACATGTAGAACCAGTAATATCGTCAAATGGCGTGCAGGCCTTTCAGTTCTGCTCACAACTCCTGATCGCAGAGTTTGTGGCTTATGCATGTGTTCGGATACGGGTCACAAAACGCCAAACTTCGGCTCTTCAATAACGTCACACACTCTGAAGTTGTTATGCCCTAAGCAACAGACAACGTATCTTGCTGGAAATAATTAAAAAATTATACAGCATATTGATACTCACTATTCTATAAAGTTATTGAGTCGTCCACGTAGGTAACAGGAACAAAGTGTAAGGGTAACATTTTTTTTCTGTAGCGCTACAGCCCTACGCGGGCACAGGCCGCCCCACTGTTGAGGTTTAGAGCTCTCTCTCTCTCTCTCTCTCTCTCTCACGCACGCGCGCGATCGGCCCGTCGCAGACGTCTAACAACACACAACATTCTCAAGAGACATACATTCATGCCCCCTGGCGGGATTCAAATCCGCAATCCCAGCAAGCGAGCGGCTGCAGGCCTACGCCTTCGACCGCGCGGCCAAAAGGATCGGCAAGGAAGAAACATAATGAGTCAAATTTAGGAAACAGAAGAAAAAATTTAATGATGTTTAAAAATTTATTACTTCCTTCCACAATACATGCCTTTATATTTTTGTTTCAATTTTGATACATATGAACTGTAGAATAAAGCAAATCGGCCAAAAAATGACTGCTATCTCGAGATTTGTGGTGCAGATATTTTTATATCCACTTTGTACTTCAAAAAAGATTCGTAACTCATTACTTGACATGCATTTCAATAATTTAAATAAAATGGGTAACTATTACGGACTACATGCCAGTCATTCGTAAGCTGGAGTTACCATGAAACAGGACATCTCTCATTACCCGATTTGAAAACCGGGTGTTACTACGAAGTGAAACTCCAATAAATGTGCTATGTTTATGCACTAAAGAGAATGCACTGTCATCTACTCATCACGAAATGCAAATATGAATTTAAAAGACAAAAAAATGCATATGTACATCTTTCTGAACATGAGTCAGTGGTTACAGTCTTGAATGTGAAAATTATCATATGGAAGTTCAGATAATGCAAATAATAACTGCATACTTACATAACCAAACAACCAACAGGTAAAAAGTCAGAATTTCAAATGTCTCTTGTAACTCCAACGCTTGATCTAAAAATGGGTTCAGTGTTTTGGAAGAATGGAAGAAATCCATACTTAGTAATTTGACGCATAAAATCCACGTCTTTCACACAGCTTATATGTAATATAAAACAGGTACCAATCTATTTATATCGGAAAAACATAATTATTCGGATGTTTAAACGCAAAGTCACCCTTCAACGAATGTACAATGTCATTTTCGTAAAATAAGAAGTGGAAATATGACCATTTTATTTCTGAATGGCCGCGTACATACAAAATGTTACATCACATCCACGTCTGACCTGCCATATTTTAGAAAACTGTAGCATTTCATTTATTACGATGAGTCCAAAAGGTGGAGAGATATCTTTTGAATGCATCAGAAACTTATTTTCTCGCTGGTTAATATGATGGATGTAACATTTTAAATTACAAAAACATGGCATATTACACTTGCACCTAATCCATAAAAAAGTGTTACAATGTGTCTAACTACCAATAACTCTTATCTACATAAGAAGTGCTTAACCTCTAAATGATGGAGAAATGATCTCCACTGACTGAATGTGGCTGCCATTCAAATTTCTTTCAACACAGAAAAGTCACATTAATATTTAATCTTTAAAATCTTCCACCGCCAGGCAGATATTTTAACTTCCTTTATGAAGAACAGACATAAAAACTTTTGCAAAATACAGATATGAAGATGTGACCATTTTCTCAATATGTTGGAAAAAAATTGTTTTCTGGCTAGCTCAAAACTTTAAAACTGATGTAACTGATCACAGTTACTATATAAATAACATAATCCAGAAAAATTATGATTCTGTCACATGTAACATGTCTAATAAAGTCAACTGTTAGGTAAGGTTATTAAGGTATTATACTGCTTTTAATTTTGTCTGACTCGTCAGAGTCAAACCTAACAGGAATCAGCTATCACCTGTTTCTCTTGAAACACTATGGAGATCCACCCTCTATTAAACTTACTGCCTGTTAAATTCCAGGGGGGGGGGGGGGGGGGGGGAAAAAAAAAAAAAATATATTAAAAAAAAATTATAAAAAAAATCTCCCACCAAGCAGACACTTTGACAAAAACAGCAACAGAATAA
>BLKM01008651.1:1248496-1384701 GCA_013340265.1 Coptotermes formosanus | reverse complement strand
GGGGGTTACATCAGTCTGAATTATTAATCAGAATATTACATACTTAATGTATCAAGTACACAACGCATTGGACAGAAAGAGCACAATATATATTCATTTTGATACATTATAACAAGTATGGGAACTTGTATGTCTAATTTCAAGTGATATATTTATCATAAAATATGTAGTTTTTGAAGAATATGTTCTACTTTGGAATGTGAACTACTCTATTAGCATATCCTTTTATCATAATAATCATTAATGAGATCTTTACTATAATTTGATATGAATTTCCGAATTACAGAATGCTGAGATATTCCTGAAACCCCTTTATTTCATAAATTACTAGGCACAAATCACTGTCACCTACAGATAACTATCTAAACGCCACTGGTTATCTTAGTTTTGCATCTGCCAAGATGCAAATGACTCCACAAAACTCTGTAGGGTCATCTACTTTGTTCTTGGTGTTACAAGACGAAGATATCGCCCAACAAAGACATGCAACTGACACAGTATAGTTGTTAGTGGAATATATGTGTAATTTAATATTTTAGTTTATAAAAAATAAGGTAGCAATATTCTCACACACAGACACATGCATATTTCATCATCATGAATTCCAAACATGTTTACAAAGACCTGTTATATTCCCACCAGGTATATCTTTGTGAATAACAGACATTCATGGGACTCCAGTCAAATTTTCAAAATTCCTATTGTTTCAAATTAGTGGCCACCCAGATAACAAGTTCTCTCATAAAAATATTCTATCATATCTTTTGTCATCTGAAAAACCTACCAGTGCTAGCTTCGGGCAAAGTATGAAGTGCTGTAATTTATACAAAGCATTTTTATTAAGATCGAAACATGTAATTTACAAGAACAATCGCTTTTAAACGACTTCTACTCAAAGCAATGCCCTTACCTCTTATGACAAGAAAATTTTCATTCACCAATATTACCCACAGGCACTTCTAGAAATCCTTTTCCATATCCATCTTCTGCCCTTCAGAAAGTAAAAAATTTAAATATGCTGAAGTGTCATTAAGCATAAAAATGGGGTCCCCATGCCAAATAATATCACACAATATGACCAAAGTAAAAATTTTGATCAAACAGCAACAATGTATCAAATGCACTTATGCTGAAGAAATGTCGCTTCTCGGGCCGCAGACTGCACATATTAGTGAATTTCAGCCAATGTTTGGAATTCATCAGAAAAGTTCTTAAAATAATCATGCAAACACCACAGAGTAAGAAATGCCACACTGCTTATAGCATTACTCCTCCAAGTCCTCAGCAGAAACAGATACTGACAAGTGCCAGTAGTGCATCAGACAACTCACAAAAGTATGGTCAAATCCAGTTGGACAGTCAGCCACAAGAAATCATGTGGCTGAAATTGGGTACAGCAAGCAGGGTGTTCACATAATGAACAGTTTATTCTTAGTATGGAATGTACTTCATCCTGGTTTAACTTACCAAGACCTCTGAAACTCACGGATTCACTTACTGATGGAAATAAAGTCATCATATTTGTAAGTATTCCAGCTTTAGTTGTTAAATAATCAGAAAACATCCCTAACCTACCTTCCTGTCTCAGTGCTGGTACATCATAGTACTCCCTTCACCTTAGACATAAGAAGGAGTCACATTCTCCCATGTCTTAACTTGTAACATGGCATTGTGTTAAACTCTTACCTGTTGTTCAAAACTCCATTCAATACTAACTATATGCACCACACAGAACACAACTGTGGAAACAGAGACAGCCATTTTGCTGCATGACCTCACAGGCTCTACCTACCTGCAAGTAGAAAAACTATGGGAATGTTGTGTTCCTAAAACGTTCCTTAAGACAATATGTCTGTCTTGAACCACATCTTAACCTCAGTTTGGTTGGGAAAAAAAATCTGTGAGAGAAGACAACAAAATTTACACTCTCAATCTTTTACAACAACCTGTGATTTCAAACCTTCTCTACTTCATGTAGGAAGTATGATGCAAGAAAATATGTCATAACCTGTACATAGTATCAAAGGACATACAATAATTTCACTGTTCTTCAGTACAAGCTGTATTAGAAGTGCAGTGAATTATATATGCATTCTGTCATAATCAGTACTGCAGGCTCTTCTCTTCAGCTCAACCTATCAGCAACTTTGCTGTATTTTCATTTCACATCTCTGAGAATGCTAATGGCTATATGAAAGATAGCTTCACAGATGAGCTGGGGGAAATGCAAATGTTGTCACATAAACTGGCGACTAATTCAAAACATTTCATGATCTACACATTCATTACTTGCAGTTAATTAAAAGCCACTACAGGCTTCCTTTACAGCTACATCTTCAAGAGAAATGAACTAACCAAAGATCTGAACACTGATACTTACAAAGGCAGCTCATTTGCACTGTTATAATTATCGTCTTTGAGCAATTCCTTAATCAGAACTGAAACCATTGACTTAATCTAACAAAACTACAGTGTTTTTTCACATGTAAGTTACAGCATGAATTTCATTTAACCTATACACATGGTTCTGCCATTTACACTTATGTACAAAACAAAATTACTTTAATACCTGATTGAACAATTATTCCTTAACATTAATATTTATCATACATTCTGTATGAACAAAATTCATAGAATTCATTACATATAATCTTTGATTAATCAAGTCTCTTGACTCTCAGGCCATTGTTGAGTGGCTTGCTCATCATCCAAAACATTTCATGACCTACATGTTCATTACTGACAGTTATTTAAAAGCCACTAGTGACTCCCTTTACCTCTACATGTTCAAGAGGAATGGACCAACCAAAGATCTTAATATTGTTTGACACTTACAAAGGCAGTTCATCTGCACTATTATAATGATCGTCTTTGAGCAATTCCTTAATCAGAACTCAACCCACTGACTTAAAGTTTACAAACCATTAATCAAACAAAATTATAGCGTTTTTCATAAGTATGTTACAACATGAATTTCATTTAACATATACATGATTTCACCATTTACACGTATGTACAAAATAAAATTACAGTAACATCTGATTAAATAATTATTCTTTATCATTAATATTTATCGTACTTTCTGTATGAACACAATTCACAGAATTCATTACATATAAACTTTGATTACTCAGATCTCTTGACTCTCGGCCCATTATCGCTGTTTCTTCCCCACTCAGAAACTACAACACCTTAAAAAGGAATCTGATATAAAAATTTCACAAGATGCTCTCAGCATCAATGGCAGTGCTTGTTTCTTATTTCATTCCAGTTGTAAACAACATATTGTTAAAAGAGTGCTATGAAAATGCCTCCCATCATTAGATGTTCATACGAGAACTATTCTGACACGGTATCACCTTGCAACACCAACAGAATGTAGGATTACTTTTACAAAGAATACTACCTTTGGCCACAATAAAGTACACGGGCAACTCCACTTCTGCATGCCACGGTATCTACAATATGGCAAAAAGCTGCATGAGAATTGTCAGGAAGAAGTATGACATATATTTGGTTTTATTGCGCAGTAAGTATTTTCAGTGTGCGTGTTACTACATTCCCATATTATTAAATAAGGATGTTTCTGTAAGGTCAACAACAATACCAAAACAGTAGCCAAAATATGGAAGAGTAATTTAATATTACATTCATTAAAAAGTTCAAAACAATGGACCCCTGTTAACTGCCATAATAGGATCCAGCAGTACAGTGGTTAAACACAAAGTTGTTTTATCTACAAAAGAGACCAATAAGTAAAAAGTAATAAAAATACAATACTAAGTGAAATATTATCACTGGCACTTATTAAATACAAAAATTATTTATCAGTTACACAGTCACACTAGACAACACTGATTTTTAAATGTATGTCACAGCTATGCAACCTATTAAATCCCCCCCCAAGTTTTTTTTGAATCACAGCAGATCAGGTGGACAGACAGCTAAGGGACAGTTTACGGCATATGTTTTTACACAGTTCATTACAATTCCAAAGACAAAGAGATCAGGTATGTTGTTGGAAACAGATCAGGCAAATCTTCAGTCCTTCTTCCTAATGAGTTACAGAATTTTGAACAATTCTGAAATAAATTCGGTACTTCATTATACAGAAATAAACTGAATTTTCCACGATGGGAGACATCAGAACAAATACTGTTGCTCTGTTACCATACTCATTCATGTTAAAATTATAACACATGATATGATGTTACAAAGCAGTGAATGACCATGCCAAAATTAAAACAGTGCAATAAAAACATCTACGACTACAAAGACGGGTAACAGTTCTCTTAAAAAATGCTTGTACTAGATTTAACTTATTGCAACTTCATGATTAGGAGATCATCCACTTCATAGTTCACGTCAGTCAGACTATCCACATAGGGAACTAGGAACTAATTTTATGTTCAAAAAATGAAAGCAATGTGTTATCTTACAGAACACTGAAGTATAAAGTCTACCAGGTATATTCCAGTCATTGAAACAAATTCAGCATTTGATGCCTGCATCAGAATTAACACCAAAGCTGAATTCATTGTATGCCAGCAATGGAACTTAGATTCACTTTCTTGTGGCAGCTCCGTTCTGACAATTTTACCTCACACTCTGGTCATGACACTGTTAGTAACATCACAGATGCTAAACTGATGTCCACATTTACCGTTCATACTGGAGGAGGACCACGCACATAGCGAAGCTGTGGTGTCAGAGACAGGTTCAAGTTGTTGATAGCATCACAACAATGAGGCTCCAGCAGACATGCGACACAGAACAATGCGACAATGGCCATTTGGAAAGGCAAGGCAGCCCTCATAACACGCCATAGCCAGGGTCTACTCTTCCCTGGTTCTGGTTCATCATCTGGGTCGCCTGCACCAGAAACACCCTGAATCTTACGCTGGCCAGGTTCTGACTGATTCTGTTGCTTCTTCCTGCGCCTGCGAACAAGAGAGAACAAGTAATGTTTGCCACTCCTCAAGCATTTCATAAAACTGAGATAGCACATTATAAGTACATACAAAATCTGAATTACTAGGCCTAGCTGGCTATGTGACTACCATAATATAGCAAAATGAAATGAGCTAATAGCTGTAAATTGTGTAATGATTCTACACGTATTTCATATGAAACACAATATTAAAACACGGACTACATTTTAGTTCAATTAAAAGCTTCATGATTAATCAATTTTTAATCACTGATTAATCTTCTTTCACCAGATACCACTTACAACTCAATGACTCCTAACATTGCACTACTCACTTTCCAACTTCAGACGTAAATACTACTAGCAGCTTCACGCACCATTTATTTCTCTTTTGTGAGGGTACAAATGCTTGAAACATTTATTCTGGTGTGATGGAGAACTCTGCCCTTCAGCAACTGGAGTTAGGCAGTTTAAAATTTTCAGTAACACCTCACTACAACACTACTCCGACATTTTAAATGCCAGTCTTGGGAGTGCTGAATTCAAAGTCTCACAAGACATAACGCCTCGTAACTTTCACTGTGACATTAGATTAAAAGTGCCACCATGTACTGTATGAAGGTAACAGAAAGGTAGCCAACTCAGAACTAAACACTGGATCCCAAGTTTTCCAAATGTGTGGAATGAAATGACTTCATCTTTTACCATAGGGTGCATGTGAAAATGTACTAACAAATATTTTCTCAATTAACTTCTGTATCATTATTCTGGTTTCTAATGTGTGTAACCGTTAATAAAATACGACCTCCTCAAATTCTGGAGTGACTTTCTGACATAATTAATGGACCAGTGCCAAAAACCTTTATAGGATCCTTTGCATGTCCCGCCTACTTCAAGGCTTGTCCATCCCTACTGAAAACTATCGACTGGTATCTATAAATATTTTGGTCCGCCAATATCTAGCTACAGCATTTAACTGGTAACATGCACGGCGCAATGAAACGGGAGGGGCGATCCCCTAGGGCTGCCTGTTTAAGAGTCTCATTTTGTACTGGGTAATTGCTACTCAGCTAACAACATGGATAAAAGTAAAGACAAGTAACGTAAAGTAACGTAGACCCTATGCAGGGCATTAAGGCATATGGAGAAATGGAGGCATGGTTCCACGCATTCTTAAGCCTGGCATTAGACAGAGTTCAGTGGCCAGCTTTATGAGCCGGCCGTTTTACCCCTGGTGAAAGAACTACCGGTACCCAGTGGACAAGACGATATCAAGACCCCAGCGCCGTTCTGGAGGCTTTTGAAAACTGGTATCTTACTCCTTCCGGGATTGGAACATCTACACATCGGTAGTCAAGTCCGCTGCTTACACTGCGTGAATGTTGTTCCCTCCTCGACACGCCACAGGAAACCAATAAAGTGTACGCACAAGTACCGTGTTCCAGGGTTGACAAATTATATTCATGAGGACGAAAGGGCAGAAGTGTTAAGAAGAAAACTGAACCCTGATTCACAAACTCATACCATTTTAAGCAGATAGTTATCATGCCCATTCACGTGTCTCCCTACCCAAACGCTATCGCAAAGCGAAAGAGTGTCCCGTATTTTTTTATAATTTAAGAACAGGTCACACAAAATTTAACATATTTAACCAACCGAATGTACTTCTAGAAAGACAGCGTAACAGTTCAGCTCACCGCTTGTAACACGTCGCTGTGTTGATTCTTTTCTTTATTTTTCGAGTCAATACTTGTTTACAAGCACAAGCATTCTGGGCTCATCCTATCCTTACATCACGCTAAGTTTCTGTAATATGGTTTTTGTTTCCCTGCCACACATTAAAAGCTAGGGGACTGACATTAACACAGCGAACACTGCACAGCATACGGTTATTCACGGCCACAGCTACGGAACTAATGACGTTTTAGAGATGGGCTGTATGGCATCTGCATATTTCTGCTACTTGGGGTTTAGGTGCTGCTGTCATTAGGAGATATGTATGTGCTACACACAATAACAATGCACTTATTACGTTCTTCAAAGAAGCAATGATGATGCAGTTATACACACTGTTCCAAAGACACTTTATATTTAAAAGGAGACTACATAAAATGGAGGTAATTAAAAGACACAGATTTCTGGTTATCACTCGAAATAAACCGATTCCTTTCGCGACAGAGCCACTATAAGGATTGCTATCAGCGATACTTAAGTCTAAATTCTACATTAAGCACTAGCGACGTTTCTGGGTGATCCGTACATTATCCCAGGGGTGCACAGATCCCGGGCGCCAGGTCGCCCTGGTGACTAAATTTTGTACGGTGGCGTCTAATATTTGGGAGTCCTCAGTAAGGGAACTACACAGAGAGGCTACAAAGTAAGACAAGTAACTACTGTTACTGACTGTGGAGTTCGCAGTTGACCTTGGCAGTGGTTTGCACTGGGAACAGCTGACCGTCCCTTGTTTGTTATCAGTAACGGACATATTAATGTTCAAAATACATTAGGCTGAAGTGCAGTCGTGATTTGTGCGTGTGAGATGATACAGTTCTTTCTTAATGTTCTGTGTGGTTACAGCTGTGCGTAAATTTCACTTTAGGCTTGTTATAAACGAAATACCTAACAAATGGCGATCAGTATTTGTTATAAAAAACCCCTACATCATCTGGTGATAGATATTCGTGTTTTTGACAGGACCTATATGTTATCAATCCGATGGTCATATCGAGTGTTAAGTGACTACCCACGCTGTGCAGGCCAACTGCATTCTCTTGAGTAAGAGACCGTACATGACGATTCCAGTCTTGACTTGTAGCAAGTAACATGAAATGTGCATCCGGAGTACAACAGTGAATACTGAAGGATTGAAGTCTGAGCAATGACATGACTGGAAGAAGAAATGTGTGTATAAAATGCTCTGTAATGTATCTTTGTGATATAATTGAAAAGTAAAGTCGTGTGTAAACTTCTTTGCAACATACTTAATTTTGTTAAAAACAAAAAATAAAAATGATTGAGACCTCAACCCCGAGTGACTATCGATTGCAGTTGTACAGTTTTAACTTTCCACTTTCTTATACACAGCCTGATGATGGCTTGTTGAAAGCCGAAACTTGTAGGTGGGTTTATACTAATAAAATGTAACTTGCATTCGACAAATATAACCGTTGGTTTTATTGTTTTTGTTTGTGTTACCATTATTCCAATACCGCCAGGATACGCTGCCGCATCTTTATAAGCCTATGTGAATTCTGGCAATGCCATTACGGGTCAACACCTGAAACCAACAAATTGTAATTCACGGAAAAGTGCCCACCTTTCAGCGAAATCTTTCAGACTCCGTAAGGCATAATTCACCCAGAAATAATGTTCTTAAAAGATCATTCTCTTTCGAAAAATCATCTCCTTCCCTTGGTGCGATGACCTTGCCTTCATGCCTTGTAATCTCAACCCCAAACATCATTGCCTTTTATATGTACGAAAACTCCTACCCCGCCCTTCATATCCTCAAAATTTCCTTTTCACCGCTTCATTTTTATCTCATTACTGTGGGCTCTCGTTCCGTATTTACCATTTCCCTTTCCTCCACGCATCGTCTGCTGCTGCTCCCTCTCCTAAGTAGTCGGTAACGACGCGACGCGCCTGTTAGAAGCGCCGGGACGCATGGGAATCACCTGATTTAGTTACTACATCACTCCCATTTTCTCAAACCCCTCTTATCCTAACCCCTTCCCCACAATTCACTGCAACTCTTTAACACAAGTTGGTGGCACAAGAGACCACTCATCCAATAGCTTCACAAAATTATCCAGCAAGGACGAGAAAAATGCGAACTATTCCTCCTGGACCTTGTTCCCAGCATATTATTAACATTCTTGCGGGCCATAGCGAACACAGAAATTGCAGCCACTCATATTATTTGCCGTAAGATGCCTCTAAAATCCAAGAATGTCCAAGACCTCACAAGAAGATAAAAGTTCTGTGGGCAATATTCACAGCAGATTATTAAAGCTGTATCATTCCTACGTAAGACACTTTCACTACGTAATCTTCATGCACGGAACACTAGTCACTTTGGATAATTCTTCTGAACAAGCAGCCGGCTATCTCTCGGTACTGAAATTCCTGTACATTTTCGCTTACCCCTTGAACAAAGCGAGGCTGGAGTTCAATGTCAAAGATTGATCTCTTCTCGCATGTGACACCGTGTCGTTTGCCAGAGGTGTATTAAGGTGTCAGACGACTTGCTGCTAATGAATCATTCAACCGCCCTCATGACGTAGGCAGCGGAATCCTCCGAAACGTCGCAGACTTACACCAAATGACAGCAACTGTCGTGACTTCCAACTGCTTGCTTTTATGAACGTCTTCACGTGAATACAGCTGGTAAGTTCACAGCAACAGTAGTTGCGGTTTCGTGTGAACATGGTATGAATTTTCAGGCGCCACGACACGTGGGAGATAGCGAGAGTAGCTACGTGACTATCAGCTTTTCAAGACTTCACGGAGTTTGGGAGTTTGGTAGGCCTATATAGGACGCGTCACTGCGACGTCGCAACCTGGACTGATGACGCAACACAGGTTCTTTGCGGGAAAATCTAACGAGTACCTATATGGTGAAAGTAGCGGCGGCGGCGGCTGTAGTTTTTAAAATATCGATGAAATGGGCCAATTAAGGCCACCTGGCAGCAGACTCCTTACAGTTTCGCTCATGTGTATGTGTAGATGCCGCACTTAATAAACACAGGACTTCTCCTTCGCCGTTCCACCTTGCACGTTAAAACAAAGCAGAATAGAGGTAGGAGCGGACACTGAAAATGCCCCACAGTTTAACAGAACACTATTATTATTATTATTATTATTATTATTATTATTATTATTATTATTANATTATTATTATTATTATTATTATTATTATTATTATTATTATTATTATTATTATTATTAAACACGTCAATTCGTTTCAGAGTCCTATGCAGATTCAACTGGCAATTCGCTAGTCCTTCTAGTCTTAACGTTCCGGTATTTTGATTGCCCCCAGCTTTGTCCGCTGTCAGAGCTGGCACTAATAGCCAGACACTGGGACACCGGTCCCTCATACTCGATGAGTATGGAATCTTTCCCGTACAACTTCATTCCGCACACTACGTAGGTTGCTCAGAAAGTAATGCCCCAGATTTTTTCTCATTCCAGAATAAAGATAGCAATGTGAAAATTGAGAGGTAGCAACACTGATGTTTATTGCGCACATGTGTGCAATTACACGGTCGTCCGACAGATAGCGCCGCTGTAGTAGTCTGTGAAAATGGCGTCTGTGTCTGACACGCGTTACAAACAACGAGCTGTAATTGAATTCTTAGTGTCGGAGAAAGAAAGTGTGGGAAACATTCACAAACGGTTGTGTGCTGTGTATGGAAGTTGTGCAGTCGATAGGAGCACCGTTGGACGCTGGGTTCAGTGAGTTAAGGCTTCACGAAGTGGAGAAACGGAGCTGCATGATTGACCGCGGTCTGGCCGTCCTGCCACAGCCACGAGCCCAGACATGTTGCAGCGCGCTGATGACACTATTCATGCGGATCGGCGCATCACAAGTCGGCAAGTGGCCGTACAGCTTTCAGTCAGCACTGGAAGTGCAATGGCAATTATTGACGCTTTGGAATATTCGAAGGTATGCGCAAGATGGGTTCCTCGAAGTCTGACAACCGAGCACGGACGACAAAGGAAAGCCATCTGTTCAGAATTGTTGGAGCGTTTTGGTGCTGAGGGGGAGGCCTTTTTGTCCCGGATCGTCACAGATGATGAAACCTGGGCTCACCATTACTAGCCGGAGACGAAAAGGCAGTCAATGGCGTGCCATCATCCGCAATCACCAAGAAAAAAGAAGTTCAAGACAACTCCTTCTGCCGGAAAGGTCATGATCACCGTCTTTTGGGACATTGATGGAGTGATTCTGGTGGATGTGATGGCCAGAGGTGAGACAATCAATTCGGACGCGTACATCAAAACCCTCAAAAAACTGAAACAGCGTTACCGGCGACTGCGGCCTAACAGGAATCCAGGAGACATGTTGACTCAGCACGACAATGCCCGCCCTCACACAAGTCTACGAACCCAGGAGACAATCGCCAAATTTGGTTGGACTGTGCTCCCCCATCCCCCCTGTAGTCCTGATCTGGCGCCGTCAGATTTTCATCTTTTCGGGTCACTGAAGGATGCACTGCGTGGGACAAGGTTTGAAGATGACGAGAGCGTGATTCGTGCAGTGAGGACATGGCTACGTGAACAGGAAACCAGCTGGTACAGGGAAGGAATGCATGCCCTTGTTTCGCGCTGGCGTAAGGCCGTAGACTTAGATGGAGACTATGTGGAAAAATAAAATGTGTAAAGGAAACATCCAGTTTATACTGTGCGTGAATTTCATACATTCTGAATAAATAGTTTCCGAGAAAAAAAATGTGGGGCATTACTTTCTGAGCAACCCTCGTAGTTCTAGAGAAGCTGACGGTAGCTTAACTGGTCAAGAAATTCCCTGACGTTTATGAGACATGAAGATTCATTACCGCTATCGCAAAAGCCTGCCACTGGCCCATACTCTGGGAAAGGAGAATGCAGTCCAAACACTAACACCCTGTTTCTTTACAGATGGCCTCGAGATTGGATCGAATGCTTTCGATAATGTATGTCACACAGCGCCAGTGTATTCAGCGTTAGAATGATAGTGGGGGTTCTTCTGCAACTATAGGCAGGACAAATGTAATAAATGGGCATCCTTTTCCAAACTTGTCTACAAATACATGGCGATGGGGCTAATTTAGTTAAAGGTTTAGTTACACGTATAATTAAATAGTGCACTGGAAGTTCGCATACATTGAAGTAGTTGAGTTTCACTGTGCGTTCCCGCAAAGAAAACGGATAGACCTTGGGCATATGACAGAAGCAATTTACAAACAGTATGCACAAGCAACGTCAGTCTTCCAATTTCATTTGCATACACTCAGATGACGATGCCGATACCATCATATTACTGTACTTGCACAGGTATTCCATAATCAGCTTCGTGTATTTCTTCGTGTTTAAACACAAGCAACATCACACAATCGGTTACCCTCATTTAACCACGAAACAAAAAAAAAACAGTTCAGTGCAGAACACTCGTCTAGATAATTCCAATGTAGAAAACCCTCGTTATGTAGGCTGTGCAAGTGACCATATTAAAGCAAGGTGAAGTTATCCCTGTAAGCGTCATGTGGGGATGTGAGAGATGGAAGCACAGATCCACGCATTCTTAACCTCTGCACTATATGGTAAGCTACACACCTCGGCCGCTTTACCCCAGCGGGGGGGGGGGGGGGGGCACATGCAACCATTGCATAGAAGGCCAGATGGACCCAACAGTCTGTATGGGCGCTTTGGAGAAGAAAAAATATCCTGCCCCAACCGGAAATCGAACGATTCCTCGGACGTCTAACCCGTGGCCCGTTCACTATACCGAGTGCACTTTTAACCGAACACAACAGCTTCTGTCAACACCAACTCCCTTTTATCGTTATACAAACATGATGCGGATAAAAAATCGCCTGTAAAACACGTTTAAGTTTCGTGGTATTTACTATTATTTATATTACAATTTACATTATTCAAATTGAAAACATAAAATGCGCCGTTCCTTTACACGTAACGTTCCAACAGTGATGTACTTTTTATACTTGATGTTAGCAATATGCATAATAGTATATATAAAAATATACGTAAAGTGTAGACGTACATTAAAATTAAGTATGGCTGCATCACAACGTTAGTCATTTAACATATAACAGATTAAAAATAAAATGATTTAATATATGTGCACACGATGCAGTGCAATTAAACGAATGCTAAGAAAGACATGGGATTTCGAAAACAATATTTTGCTTCCAGCCGAGGTTCTTTGCGAGGGCAGAACGACAATAAATGAACTCTCCTCGCAAGGTTTCGTCCAGCAAGGTGTCCAGCACAGACAACGATACTCGGGCTAATCCCACGAACCTGAGTGGTCATCTTTTTCAAGGCCGACCTGCATGGTCCATGTTCGATAGTTTGCTGCAACTAATTAACCATCGGAAGACTTAATGCCTCCTTAACCAATCACCATACAATATTACACTGCCCACAAATTCATGAAAACGTGTGTAAGTTTCAGGTTGTTCGTCGGAATACACATTACGATAAGCAATTACTTGACCTGAACGAGTACAGTGAAACCCTTGAACGACCCATCTTCATCATTTCTTTGTAAGACTTAATATTAAGAAAACACAAAGTCTTAAATGTAATTAGCAGTATATACGTAATTACAAAAACAAAAAGAACGGCATTACTTTCGCTTAAGAGCAAAATGAGCCCCTTCCTTCACGTAACATTCAGTAACACACACACTGGAAAGTTAAAGCACTGGACTCGTAGCATCCGGTGTATGATTTGATGCTAATCGACTGACAGACCCCATACCAGGGTAGTATTAAAATTTGTATTAACCATTTAAAGACGAAGCATGCCTGTTTTATATAAGGACTCAGTGCGTACCGCGCTGTAAACACTCTCCACTTCGGTTATAAAAACCAGTCTCTTAATGCTTGATAAGGCAAAAGTTGCTGTTTGTTCCGAGATCCGTACAAAACACATAAAACGTAATGTGGGCACCACGTAGAATTTTTGAATGTTAAACCTGGTGGTATGTAAAGTTACCGCTAGGGTTTAAAAGGTGAAAGATACAGGGTGTGAGGGGGCGGCCTTGCATTAAACTGGCTATGTATGGAGTTCGGTGACTGTCCCATGTGAACACGGCGATGAACCTTCGAATTCTACAAAACGCAGTTAATTTTATGACGAGCTCAGCGAATGTCAGCTTATAAACGACTCAGATTTGTGGAGTTACATGGTTTCATTACACCGACTAGGCTACAGGATAGGCGACTGGGGGATTCAGGTTCGACTCCCCGCAGGGACAAGAGGTTTATGCTTTCTACAAAACATCCACACAGCCTCTGGGTCCAACCAATGGGTCTCAGGCCACTTGCCTTGGATGTAAAGCCTCCGCGGTGCGAAGCTGACCACTCATGTTCACCTAGTGCTAAGGTTAAGAAGTCATGGAGCTACCTCTCCAGTCCCCCGCATCTTCTCGGCATGCCCACGGACAACCTTACCTCAACTTTACCTCTAACTTCAGCTACTAAACAAGCCCTGGAAATCAGCAGGCATACTGTTTTATTCAACGTTACACAGAACGCGTTACTAACAATGTCATTAAACGAACTACCAGCAACATAAACAACAGCAAGCATTTTCCATCATCTGTCCATTGCACTCTGAAATGGGCGAATTCAACCACATGAATTACACAACATCAAATTAACTTACTTTCCAGCCAATCCTTACGGCAAGCTCTTTGATCACCAATGGTTTTAACAACACGCTACAACACTGCCCGTTCACTGCTGGTATTCCAGCGCAGTGCATAACCCGTTCTAACCCCAAACAGTGCCACGTTTTTATCTTCTTCATTCTTTAATAACATATTATTACACGTTCATTCTCTAATTACCATAGGCGACAGGCTGACTCGAGAAACGGCACCCGAATGATTTTCTCAGTAACAATTATTTGAAGTCTGGAACTGGCCCTTATATCTGAAAACGACTCGTCTTAATGAACGTTCGCTGATACCTTGAGGTGGCACCGTATTTCCGTCCCCACTGTGCGTGATGTTAATACGGGTATCGAAACATGTCTGAAAACATACCCAACGGAAGACATACTTCTCAACCAAAACTATCAAATAAGAACGAGGTAAACTTAAAGATGATTTGTTCGTGTTGGAGAACATCAGTTTCAAACGAAGAATGCGCAAGACGGAGTCTGCTGGCTGATTCAACTCGGTGGAGACAGTGCAGAAACAGGCAGTCACTGACTCAACCCCACACAAGTAACTCACCACTCATGAAACAAGAGCCCCAGGGTGCAGGATCCTGAGCCATGACTGGAGGTCCGAATCGACACTAACAGGCTAGAAAAATCGTAATCTACGCCATTCCTCTACTTGATTCGAGTCACTCACTGTTACGTGTCTCCAGTAACGGAATGAGTATGTACACGTTCACGGCGATCCCAGCGGCCGCGTGGTCTAAGGCGTGGGTCTGCGGCCGTTTGCTTGCTGGGACTGTGGGTTCGAATCCCGCAGGGGGCATGAATGCCTGTCTATATCGTGAGTGTGGTGTGTTGTCAGGTAGAGGAATCTGCGACGGGCTGATCACTCGTCCAGAGGAGTCCTACCGAGTGCGGTGTGTCTAAATCTGCGCGATCATGAAGCCTACAAACAAGACACAAGGAGGCCAACACTCTTTGTGAGTTGTAGCGCCGATGATGATGATGATGATGATGATGATCACGATGACGACGACGACGACGTATACGTACACACAGACACTCACTCATACACACACACACACTCACTCACTCACACACTCACACACACACACACGCACGCACACACACACGCACACACACCCTATCTTTCTGTGTGTAAGCCATCCTGTTTATTTAACCCCTGAACAGACGACTTACTGCTGTTAAACAACAATATCCACCTTTGTTTGGGTTATGCCGTTGTGTGTTATACAACGCCGATCCCAGTGGCCGCGCGGTCTAAGACGTAGGTCTGCGGCCGAGCGCTTGCTGGGATCGTGGGTTCGAATCCCACCGGCGAAATGGATGTTTGTTTCTTGCGAGTGTGTGTTGTCAGGTAGAGGTCTCTGCAACGAGCCGATCCCTCGTACAGAGGAGTGCTACTGAGTGTGGCGTGTGTCTGAGTGTGATCAAGTAAAAAACAAAGAAAAACCTCGACAGCTACTGCGAGTAGGTAGAAGAGGTCAGGACTACGATGTGTTATACAACCAGTGAAACTGGGAACTTCAGGCAACACAACTCAGTTAATTAAAATATAAGGAAACATATGGCCATATATTTCCGGTTTATATTACAGCCACCATGAAGCCAAATACGCTGTGATGACGACCAGCGCCTTCTCGACTGTGACGCTGTACTGTGGCTGGTCTGGTGGTTCCCGACATTCGAAGGAACGTAGTGTCTTCGTATTCAAGGGCCGAGGAGTCCAAGAAGAATTCTTCTTGGGCCCCTAGAAACGCCTGTCCCCGCAGGGAATCGAAGGAACCAGCAGACAGAAAAGTCGCTGGCCGGGCTGTACCGGCTCACCAGGTATACTGCAACATTTCGAAGCTATGGACTGGCACGTGTGCCTGCTGCAGACATGTGAGGTATGCCTCCAACCTTTGAACTGTGTGGAATATGTAGCAATAAACACGCCTACTGGACTTTTTCATAACGCATGGTTACTAATGAAATAAACATAACAGTGAACCAGGAAAAATAGAGTGTGACGAATTACCTCTGTTCATTAAAAGAACATGTCTCTCCCCACGCACCTGTGTATATATTATCCTCCGTTGTGTCTGATTCGACCGGCAACTTTCACACAACGGCCTACTACTGTGTCAAGGGTCGGCAGACATGAGATTATTAATAATTTTACATAGTGAGGTTTGTGTTACTACGTCATGATAGATGACTCCTTTGACTAGGAGGCAAGTAGGAACCATTGAAAGAGCGGTTGCAGAGTACTCTAAGAGGGCACAGGACAGGGTAACTGGTGGCAGAAAATGTTAGGCATACTTAAAAATATTCTTCTCTGCATATATTTCAAGAGTGTTCAACAACAGTTCTGAATACTGTCAACAAAAATAATTGATATTTTAATTTACAACACAGCAGCCTGGTCTCTTGCACTATGGGACGAAAACAGATTACTGTCGGTGAAGAACAAGTTAGAAACACTTCCGGTGCGTCTGCGTGACCGTAACAAACACACAAACATTGACAACTATGGTAACAAGGCAACCAACGGCCACGTCAATGACCAAGTAGTCCAATGAACATAGGTCTTCACGTAAAGCGTCTTGTTATTTGTCCGACTTTCACCAAACCCCAATTTTCTCGACATATTTTTGTAAAAGATATCAAATTTCACGAAAATCCGTCGCCCAGCGTGAGCCGAGTTGTTCCAAGTAGATGGCTGGAAGTATGTATGGATGGATGGATGAATGCATGGATGGATAGACGGATGGATGGATGGATGGATGGACGGACGGACGGACGGACAAGACGAAGGTAACAGGCGCTTTTCGCAACTTTACGAACGCGCCTAAAACTCTGCATTTCGTCCGCAAGCTTCATCGTGTATTTTGTGCGACTGTCACAATAAACAGCCACTGTCTTCCTACACAAGACTCGCCGACTGATTTTTCTAATTCCGGTGTGATGTGTTCTCTGGGAGGTACAAACTGAACCCTTATGTCTAATGTAGATTAATTTTAGTCTTCGAAGTATTAGTATAGGAATGACGACGTAAAGGCACATAACCCCTCAGTGGTTACGACGTTTTAACCAATTCATAGAACAGGGTCCATTTTTTGGGAAAATGAAGGCCCATAGTCATTCAGCACATGAAGAAATTTCCCGCCATTTGCAAAACCCTAACATTCGTTACCGCGTTCACAAGAACCCGCCAATAACTGTCTTCGTCCAGATGACGACAGTCACAACATTTGATTCACTCTAATATTATTCTTTCATCTACGTTTACGTCTATCTAGTGCTCTCTTTACCAACAGCCCGCACGGGCTACATTCGTCATCCCCACCGATTCATCCCACACACCCCTCCTCGCAATTGTCATCGCCTATGGCCGTTGAAATAGATGTTAGTAATTTCAGAATGTAATGTGTTTGCAACACAGATCTGCCTTTCGCATCTCCATTACCAGAGCACCGCACAAATAATGACGCTACTTGCCGAGAAAAACGGACAAAGAGTATCACGTATAACTACTGCCACACGGCACGAACTCCTGGCGGGAAGACTGCGACCCCCCGCGTATCTGTTAACCTAGAGGATCACACCCTAATCACTCACTTTTACAACGTGACAGTAGGGCAACCCACCATCCTGGTAAGATTTATTCATCAATTCAAGGGTAAACTGTGGTCAAGGGATGCAAATAATAAGGGTTACAGTACAATGCTCGGTCTAATTCTTTACAACGGACACACACAATACAAATTCTTTTGTCTTCTACCCTGTCTGCCTTGTGTTACAGCTACCTATCGGCAACGATGCTTCGCCACTATAAGAATCAGGTGTGTGTGTATATATGTATATATATGTATACATATATAAAATGCATAACGCAACATTTTTAGCGGTACTTATGAAAAGTAACACCGACAACAGAAAAAAAGATGCAGCAGCTTTCGTAATCTAAATCCAATGAAAATAATAACTACTAAGAGTTTCTTTCCGCCGTTACTGGGTTACAGGAATTTTTTTAATATTCACCTGGTTCAGAGTTTATTACAATGCGTCATACGCGTGTAAGTTCATGTTTAGCAGGTCCCTGTCATCATGCCATCCCGCGGGTTACAAGTGAAGAAACCGACCTTCAGGTATTGAGGGTAGCTGACAGTACACAGCCCATTCAGTAAACAGAAGACAACCGACAAGGGGTGGTGTTATAGCTTAGGGGAATGGTGTGTGGGGGGCGGACAACCCATTGCCGCAAAAAAGTGTCATGTTACAAGGTGTCATAACAGCGCCTCGGAAAAACAATAGGTTCTTTAAAATATGGTAAAGAGCTTTCGTGTCCCACAAATGAATAGGTGGGGGGGAGGGGGGGTTCTTGACAAGCTGAGCGAGCGTACTGTTTCAAAAAGGAAGTCATCTACGTCACTATCTTTATTACGTTTAGGACGCAATTTTTTCCCCCATGGAGCAACAGCCCCTAATGGGCCAGGGCCTCCTCATTATCGAGGCTTCACGATCACACTCAGACACACCACACATTCGGTAGGACTCCCCTGGACGAGTGATCGGCCCGACGCAGAGGCATCTACCTGACAACACACAACACTCACAAGAGACAAGACATCCATGCTCCCGGCGGGTTTCGAACCCGCACTCCCAGCACGCGAGCGGCTGCAGACCCACGCCTTATACCTCCCGGCCAATGGGATCGGCTTTGGATACACTGCCGCACCAAATTTAAAATGGTTCAACCAACATCAAACAGGTGTCGACAAAGAAGAGGACGGAAGTTACAGAGGTCAGTTACCATACAAATGCCAACAGCAGCATTATAAATAGATAAAATAATATACAAACATGTGGCAATCCTCCTACATGTTTCGGCCTTTTTCGGCCATCTTCAGGGAGACATTCAACAAAGAAAAATACAATAATGGCTACTTATGCATAGACGTGCAGTGGTAAAGTCAAATTACAAATATTAAAATGGTTCAAAAGATTAAAAAGCATAGTACAGAGTGTGTAAGACAACAGTTACTATTTGATTGCAAACATCTATTGTAGAAAACCATCTTCGTTTTTCACGGATATATCCCTGTATCTCCCGTGGCTGTTCATATCGCCACGGACGAATGCACTTTTTCACAGCTGCGCTGACTACAACGTAAGACCAGCGAAGCCGACGTATTTGATGCGCCCCACTCTTTTTTATTTTATACCCTCAATTCCTTCCTGCGGAACTGTTCGAAAGTTCCTTAAATAGGATATGGCCTCACAGACTACTACTACGTCCATCCAAACCATTATTCATTTCTCCGCTAAATTAACTCTTTCACTGATACCGCCCTGTAAAATAACATATGGGAAACACACAAACTCGTGTAACAGCCTTCAGCTGACCTGGAAACTTTCACTTTAACATTTAACCCTTAAATGATCGTGGCGTAAGGAATGTGAGGACGAATCCCAGAACAAACACGCAGAAAGGTTTTGGAGGACGGAGGTGAAAGGAACTACCGTAACACGTAAGAATTCAGAGCTACCCTGTCAGTAGCATTCCACCTATGTTCCGTACTGAAATTTCACTCATCTGCCACTGGACGCTACACAATTAGAGTATCTGATACCTCGTTCAATAAACAGTTCTAAGTAACTTCTCTCCCACCAAAACTCTGCCAGCATTCCCTTCCTCTATCTCAGTCCCTAATATTCTGTATTTCCGCGAAATAAATAATATAAAGCCGTCGTTCTGCGTAAGCACAACACCAATGCAGACGTCTGGACAGTAGAGGCACAACAACACGCTTCGGCCCATCAGTTCCGGGAGAAGGAACTTCCGGTACAGAACGTAAGGAAATTTGGGGGCCCGGAAAAGATATCCAGGCGGAGGCCAGGAGAAAAATCCGTCCCCGTATCGAAGATCCAAATATTTTAGCCAGCTACTTTACCGATCAAGTCATTCCGGCTAATAAATAAATGAGTGAATAAATAAATAAATAAATAAATAACCAAAACAAAATTACATCTCTTCTACAATATACAGTAGGATTTAAAAACCTGAACACCACGAACTGGAGATCCATCCACCATCACTTCATTCCCACAGGCAGGCAGGCAGGCAGACAGGAGTGAGTAATCGCAGAGATGGACCATCCGGGACGTGGCCATCACTCATACCGGGAGGGTCGACCCAGCCAGCCAAACCGACTGACCAACCTGCCTGTTCAGTCTTTTAAAAGCCGCGTCGTTTTTATTTGCATGCTAATGAGAGAATTAATGAGTCTAATGGTCTATAAACTCCGTGAAGTACTCGCTAGGATGACGCTAACAGATCGATTTAAAATCAGATCCAACTTCCCCTCTCTCTTTTTGTAGTTCACACGGTATCTTTTGATCAAGCAGTTGTTTTGTTAATGCCTTACTACAGGAACAAGGGGCGATTACGTTTTTCATACTTGACGCTTACGTTGCAAAAATGTAACAATATTAAAATATTAGGCTTGTGTGTCTATCGGCACAACGAAAAGAGAACGTAAATGGAACATTAACAGACGCATGCGCACTGTAGCTACCTAAAGAACCGACTTTTTCTGTCATGAAACAAGTTGTTAAGTATCATCATTATACAGTATAATACACTGGTGAACCCCCCCCCCCATTAATTAGACATCATAATAAAAATTAACACGTTTAATGGACTTCGATACGGCAAAAGGTAATGCTGTCCCTATGCACGCCACGAAGTAATATGGGAGTGGAGAGAGTGCTTCCAACTCGTTATTAACCTTGGCACTTCGATAGTGGCGACTGGTCAACTTCACGCCCCGGCCGCTTTGCCGCCTGTACTCACTGAACAGAAGGCTAGGTGGGCGCAAAGTCCGTCAGAACGCTCTGGAGAAAAGCTAAATATACATTTTGTTCTTGCCGGGAATTGAACAACGATTCGTTGTACGTCAAGCCTCGTCAATATATCGAATCACTTTTGTACAGTCTGCAGGCTACGTGGTATGAACACAGGGAGTTTAAAACTCAACATGATTGACTGATTGATTGATTGATTGATTGACTGACAGAGACAGATAGATAGACAGACAGGCAGATAGGCAGATAGGTAGGTAGATATAGACAAGACAAGACAAGACAGACAGACAGACAGACAGACAGACACACAGACAGACAGACACACACACACACACACACACACACACACACACACACACACACACACACACACACACACACACACACAAAAAAACGAAACTCTGGTGCCAATAATACTGACAGTCCACTTACTGCTTGACCGACAATGGGTGCGACATCTCGGCGATGGAGGCACCGCTAAGCAGACGGTTAAGCTGTACACACAGCAGGTGAACTGCACTCTCTTTAGGCCTACTGTAGTTTGATGCACCCTTGCTGAAGACGCTACCATTCCCAAAGACTGCTGAAGCTGGTTTCACAGGTTACTTAATTGAGGAAATTTGTCTCCCTTACCATCGTTGGCGCGCAATCTATGGGTCGCATGCTACGCGCATCTGGCTTCAAGTGCCGTTCACGGTACGGATGTGCATGCTGGGTTTCTCTGCGTTATTCTGTGTTGACTGAGAGCCTGCGATGGAGCGAACGACCCGCAACAGTCCCTATGATTGTTTTATGGCGCAACCGTCCCTGGTGGGCCAGGGCCTCCTCATTATCGAAGCTTCGCGATCACACTCAGACACACCACCCTCGGTAGGACTCCCCTGGAAGAGTGATCAGCCCGATGCAGAGGCCTCTACTTAACAACACACAACATTCACAACAGACCGACATCAATGCCCCCAGCGGGATTCGAACCCACAATCCCAACAAACGAACGGCCGCAGACCCACGCCTTAGACGGCGCGGCCACCGAGATCTGCAGCCACTATGAAAACCTATATATATATAAAGATCCCAGACGTCGGGGATGTTGATAGGTAACCAGCAGTCGTTTCGCAGGACCGTAGTGCCCCCATTTTCATGGTGTAACATCCAGAAATACTTATGAACTGATTGCCCCTGAATACGGGGGCATAAAGCATAACCATTCACCAGTCAACATAGCATGAGATCCCATAAGACTTGAACCTTCACTAACACAGCTACGATAACCTCAAATCTGGATCGTCTAGCCGTTTACAAAAACATCCACAGGCATTAATGCAGCATGTATCTGTCTGTGTTGTGGCCTGCACAATCATCCCACCTCTGTAACTCGTAATTTTTTGTCGAAAGTTCCGCGAATGTGCGGTCAGGGACCCTTAGCAAAAGATATAAATCTGAATTATACAGCGAAATGGGGCATGCGTAACTGGATAAGAGACTACCAACCACTACATCGCGAAGACCTCCAGTCAATACTGCCAGCACTGATTCGAATTGCGTTTTATGAAGGACAGCTCATGATTTAAATATTTTACTGGAATATCGGTAATCCACAGATACGCTAGTGTTAAAATGGAAGTCGAATTAGGTGAGTTACGGTTTTTACATCATAGATATAAAGATCTATAGCTTGCTTCCACATTTTCTTAACGAATGGAATCTGAAAACAAAAGGTTATTTTTCTCTGAATCAAATATACGGCACTTATGTCCGGAATCGTATCAAAACAGCGTACGTTAAATAAAACAAGTAATGGAAGAAAAAATTCCAAATTCACTATTAAATACAATAAAATGTATTTATAAAAACACGAAAGTTAGTATTAAATTTAATTATGAGACGATATCAGAACATTCAAATAAATAAAGGCGTAAGACAGGGATGTGGCCTTTCTCCAGCACTATTTGACGCATATCAATAAAATTTTACAGGAATTTAAAATGATGATAAATAAAGACATTCAGCTAACCAACAGGAAGATAATTAACACGATATTATATGCAGACGACCAAATCCTAATAGCAACCTCTGAACATGAATTACAAACTATGGCATACCACCTACATCTTATAGCAAGAAAGAACAAAATGAAAATATCCAACAGCAAAACAAAATCAATGGCAATGTGTGGGAACCACATACACAGAGTAAAAATTGTCATCAACAACAATCCCATTGAACAGGTATCAGAGTTTAAATACCTAGGATACCTTATATCGGACTGCAAAAGTGATTTAGAAGATAAGGTACAAACATATAACAAAATAAATGGTGTTATACGAAGGCATTTTGGAAAAAAAATGACTAAAGAAACAAAATTAAGAATCCATAATATCACAGCTACAGCAGCCTTAAAGTTCGGCAGTGAAGCCTGGGTGCTGAAGAAACGAGATGAACAAAGACTGGAAGCAGCACAAATGAAATTTGTAAGGCACTTGCTAGGAATTACAAAGTTAGACAGGGAGAGAAATCAATCCGTCAGGGAGAAACGTGGAGTACAGAAATAAAATAATACCAATGAGAGTGGCTACAACACGTAGAGAGAATGGACAGAGACAGGATACCCAAACAGGCATTGAAATATAGGCCAAAAGGGAAGAGAAGCATAGGACGCCCAAGGAAATGATGGAAGGACCAGCTTCATCTCGAGGGATAAAGAACAGGCACTGCGCCTACCACTTCAAAGCTCATGATGATGATGGTGATGGTGATTGTGATGATGATGATGATGATGATGATGATGATGATGATGAAATAAAACAAAAAGCTCTTCTTTTCCAAAAGAGGTTAGCAGAATAAAAATATTTCCCAAAGGAACCCCTGTTACAGAAAATGAAAGTTTTATTCATCAATATGTCAGTAAACTACTCCCCAAATAAAATATTACAGAAATGCTGTTTAAATAATAATCTTCTCCTTCTTCAACTGTCCTTGTGTACTTTATGTGCATGGCAATCTATCGTATACGTCGATTAAAAAAAACACCGTATTTATCCACACACTGCTGATCTTGAGGGGGACTTACATTAAATATCACATTTTCATTTTCAATCGAATTCTTTCCTTCCCTGTATGTTACTATCACGCCGCTAATTCGTTCCATATTATAACCACGCACAAAGACGCAAACAAAACAAACGGACACCGCGTCTATTCCCGTGGCCCAAACGAAAACTGGTTTAGCCATTTCTACCGCCATCCTTTTTCTCAAGGCGTGTCGGCGTCTTATTTTACCGCTTCTTTACGTCTATCCTGTGTCATATTAGTATTATATGCTGCCTAAGACGTCGTGGATTATCTTACTTTTCCTTTTATTCTCGTTTCACTTTCATTTTAACTGGTATGTCCACAATAAGACGGACATATATTCCTGCAGGATTATACTATTAATTTCAGGTAATGCAACAGTTTTCATCGTACCTCATCATTAAAGGGCAATTCAACAACACAAGTTACAACTTTCTCACAAGACACATGACGGTAATGTATCTCTCCGGTTCCTCAACATCTGCTGGCAAGGTTTATAACGTGTTAAGCTTCGTCTTAGAAATAATTACCCTTCGCCTGCTATGATCTCCATTACCAAGAGGTCGCCAGTCAGGGGTCGGCTTCATACTCGATACAGTACCGCCAATGTTGAGCAACATCATAATGTACTCTACTCTTCTACCTTCGTTCCACGCAAGCTCTGTCGGTCAAATTCTGTCCGAACCGAGAGTAATGGCGACCGAAGTCATAAGGCCATGTCCCGGTGACGTCAGGTTCCTCTACGCAGTGGCGGACTAACACAGTGTTTCAGGCAATATTTGTAGCTACTGAGGACACGGAAAGAAGTCCAACGGATGCTGGGATGACTGGTATCGAGGCTTCTCAGCTAGTCCAGTACTCACTTCCAGATTCTTCTAGCCTACATAAACCAGGCCAAAGCGCTTTTCGATAGCTGCAGCTAACGCCACCAACATTTGGTGGTAACAGAATGGCTAGACGGTAAACGTAAAGTTCGCCCCAGAACACGCCACAAAGGCCCGGGAAGGAGTAAAAGTATAACGCTACTCTTTCTTCAACGTCGGCGCTACAAAGAGGTGGGTGGTCAACGCCACACCGCCGCTGCTTCACCTCTGGAAAAGAGGCCTGGCATCCACTGCACAAGATTCCTGCATTACACACCAATACAATGCTAATCATCCCTTCAGACACCTATTTAAAAAACTTCTCACGTGTATTTTACAAAAATATAGCTAATGTATAATTGTTGCTGAGTAAGATATGGTTGGTTCAATCGCCGGCTGAAATTTGCTCATGTCCTGAAATGCTTCAAATCCACTGAACCTTATGTCTACAGGAAACTGACACAATACGAGTGGGCGATTCTGACTTTTCACATATGCTTGTGCTGAGGGCTGGAAATGCAAGAAGCCAATCTTCCTACGTTGGGATACTACTTGTCTTAGAACGCTGTCATGATTTTCGTCTAATGACATTAGCATTAGAAATAATTTTGTAATGTTACGTCACTACAGAAACCGACAGATGGCGCTACTTGCCGAAACAGGCTTCAGTGCACAGCTGAACACATTTCACGCTAATGTGTCTACAGAACACAAATCCGACGAAGGTATGGCCACCTGCCATGGCGGCGATTTCAGACACAGCACGATCACCAATGGAAAGACAGGAACAACAAATGCAAAATCAAATATATGGGACACGAAAATGGGAACGACGAACAGAGAAACAAAGATGGACAGCAAGAATAGAGTTAAGCGGAGGGAGGGAGGGAGGGAGGGAGGGAAGAAAGAAAGAAAGAAACAAACATTGATAGATTTGCATTGTAGCAATGAACTTATGAGCACAGCAGGACAAAAGCAGCGTTGGAAGAAGTCACAATTTTGGGCACCAGCCACACACTTTAGATGTCACGTTTCAGCAGCCTACTGTATACAACACCTAAAATATCATCAGGCTCAGGCTGGCTCCAAACCTTACGTTTCTGAAGCTAGCGTTTTAATCAGACGGACCAGATATCTATGACGCCTAATCCCAAAAGTCCACCCACCTCACTGAACTGGCCAAGAACAGCAGCACATTCAACCACTGGACACAAATAAACGGGGTACTTTACCTGTTTACAGAAAGTTGACGGTGCAGTCCAGGGTTTGATCCTGGAACGGAGGGTGGCAGAGCCGAGCGCGCCTCCACGCACACAGCCGTGCGTACGATGAGGTCCCTACATGCACGTTGCAGACCTCGGAGCTCGTTCTCCGCCTGCTCAATCCGCTGCAACAAGGACGCAAGTACAAATTCTCAAAATCGTAATTTCTACAACCATTTATGATCAATAACTTGTTGCTGGACCCACAAAAGTACACAATATGGAATTCCCCTCTAAAATAATTTCCGATTACCGTAATATCTTGTAAGTTAGAACTACCTTGCTTATAAATTCTAAAAGGTTTTGACGATGGTGTATAATATTGTGTGGTGATGGTTTTATGGACTTTATCCATCGTCCGAAGAGTAAAATATTAAAACTAAAATTAATTAAAAATTAATTAAAAAATTAAAATCACGTTTCGGAAGCTGGCTCTGCTTCCGTCTTCAGGTGAATTGAGGGGGAGAAGAGAAGAACTACTACTCAGTTGGGCCCCTTAGAGCTAGCCTCCATCACTGGTCCAGTGATAGGGGCCATCTCTGTCTAAGGGGCCCAACTGAGTAGGCGTTCTTTTCCTCTCCCCCTCCATTCACCTGATGACGGAAGGAGAGCCAGCTTCAGAAACGTCGTGATTTTAATTTTTAATTAATTTTAGTTTTTAATACTTTACTCTTCGGACGATGGATAAAGTCCACAAAACCATCACCACACAATACTTTGCTTATGCTACATACAATGCAACAAAACCAGTCTGCAGCCAGACAAGAAAACTAGTTCTGAAAGCACTTTACTATACAAGCCTACACCACTGCAGCAAATTCAATGCTAACAAGTTTAACGAGAGTACAGAGCTGTATCCTAATCCAAAGCAGAGAAGTATCCAATAATAACGCTTGCGATATCAGTATTTCACCAAATTTGATTCTGATTTATTACAGATACAACTTTACTGCTACAGACATAATGACAATGCTGAAAGTCTTATTACGTTATTCTTTCTCCCCACTTAGGTGTACTTCTTACTGTGATCTACGTGGTGCATATTAATTTACAAACTCAGTTTTTGTATGACGATGGGCTTCAGTTAAAATCCCTAAGTTCACTTAAGACGCTTTGCCAATTAAGGGTTATGGTAAAATGTTGATACAAATGAAAATTATATTCACCCAATGTGTTTCAGTGTGGACTCCCAAAGCAAAGTCATGGAACACGGGCAGTGGGCGGGTGGCACAGCAATAACTTAATATTATGCATTCATTTTTGGCGCATTCGAAAAACTGGAAAAAGCTGCTATTAGCTTCTTCATGTCCGTCCGTCCGTCTGCAGGAAACTCGGCTCCCACTAGACGGATTTTAATTAAATTGATACTTCTGTATATTTCGAAAAATCTGTCGAGAAAATTCACATTTCAATGAAGTCCGACAAGAATAATGTATACTTTACATGAAGAACTATGTACATTTATGACAATATCGCGCTCAATTCTTCTTAGAATGAGAAATGTTACAGCAGAAAGCTGCACAGAAAATCAAAACACATATTTTACGTTCACTAACTTTTCCCGCGAAAATCGTACCGTTTATGAGATAATGTGGAAAAATATGGTACAGTCAGACAGGCCACAGATGACAATATAACATGGCCCATGCGCTTTGCATGCTGGGTAACTAAGGCTACATACACACACTCGGAATATGTAATAATCATTACTTTTCCACGGCAACAATGGTAACGAGAACGCGCCCCAACGTTACGTTATACGTAAATTGCCTGTCTTGCATAAACCTAATTTCAGTAACTCATGACAAGTATTGTCTTGTTTTGCACACTGCCACACTTTCACTACACTGAAGTTATAACAACTTCTACGCCAAGACAGCAGAAAATGTTTTATTACCAAACCTGACATTGTCAAATAAACTCGGATCAGACAACAATATTTATTATAGCACTAACTCTGGTAAGACTTAAGAAACAAAACATATTTGGTACCAACCTTCGCCATATTGACTAGAGCTTCACTTCCGGGCGCCAGCACAGCTTCCAGGTGGCGTGCCAATCGCCGCAGTGCTGCAAGACGCCGTTCCCTTTCGCTGAGTTCCTGCTCTGAGCCAGAGTCCGAGATTCCACTGTCAGACAACGAGCCCTCAGTGCTCTGGCGAGATGTGGTGGAAGCCAGCGTCGTGGTGCTAGTGTCTCCGAGAACCACGGCACCCTGTACAAAAAATAATGAACTGTCAATACCACTACCACTGACGTGCCGTTGGCAAACCTTTCAGTTATTCACTGCATATAAAACTTTTTAAACTATGGGCAAAAAAAATTCAATAATGGTAGCCAACGTTCTGTCACTACTAGGCCCTACATACCATATATTATATATATATATATATATATAGTCCAAACTCCGACGTAGCGCCGCCCTCACTTCGCGCACACGGAAAAATTTTAACTGAAACTCCCTATTATACAGCGTTTAAATTTACCGCCATCCTCAGCACATTTTTATGGGGCAACAGCCCCTAGTGGGCCAGGGCCTGCTCATTATCGAGTCTTCGCGATCACACTCAGCTGAACACACCACACTCAGTAGGATTCCTTTGGACGAGTCATCAGGCCGACACACAGACCTCTACCTGACATAACACAACACTCAAAGAAACACACACCCATGTCCCCGGGGAGATTCGAACCCACAATCCCAGGAAGAGAGCGGCCGCAGACCCACGCCTTAGACCGCGCAGCCACTGGGATCGGCCCATCCTCAATATACCGCCACAAACTGCAGCGGCGCTATATCGACGTTTGTCCGTACGCATCTTAACTTTCTAAATGCAGAAAAAGTATCAGAATGACAGATCAAGTAACTGCCTAAGTGACTTAATGGAGAAGGGTCGTTCTTAGTTGATACGCGTTTCCCATATTCTATGTAGGTAAAGCTGACCCTTTCCATGCCACGCAGGCAAACGGGAGGAGAAGTACAGCTCCACTCATTCTTAACCTCGACAGTAGGTGGACGCGGTTGCTCAACATCACGCCCCAACGCTTTATCCGCGGGAAAGAACGCCGGTGATCACCCAGTGGCAGGGTGGGTGAGCCACAGAGTCGGTCTTGGCGTTTTAGAGAAGTAACAAGCTTTCGCCCATGACGGGATTCGAACCCCCGATCGTCTAGCCCGTAGCTTAATCACCATACCGCCTAGCTAACCCAGCACCTTTCCATCTTTCGCACAGGCCTATCCCAAAATTTCATTGCCGTTTTGACAGGAGCCTACCCATGTACTGTGTCCCACATCGCAAGGGTTCGGACCCGTCACAGCATACTGCACTGATACACTTTATATCACCGTGCCATCAATGCCCAGGTCTCTCAATTGCTTATTCTCTCGGGGTTTTATGCCTGAAATACGTACTTTACCATTTTCACCTCTCCCTTGTCCCGGCTATCTCATCCACTTCGACCTGAATACTGTAGCAAAGACACTGTGACAAATATAACAACGATCTTAAAAACTGGGGGTCAACTGAATTTAAATCGCTCAGAATGGTGTCCAGTTGGAGTCTTGCAAGGCCTTATGAACGTCTGGGTACAGTGAAAGCTGGCAAATTTCTCACCTAGCTAAGTGACAATTATCTTTCAAAGACGGACTCTGCTGCACGTACTCTGTTAGTAGTACACGTGTATAAGGCGAACAGCACAAACGGCGATCACAGCGACCGCGCGGTCAAACTCGTGCAATGTCTGTCTACCGTTGGAACACTGGGCTTATGGGTTCAATCCCATTCGGCGAATGGACGCCTGGCTTCTATGTTTTTGTAATCCTGTGCACGTGGAAGTCTAGCGATCGGATGATCCCTTCTACAAGACTGTCCACAAACAAGATGCAGAAAGAGCCGCACTCTTCCGGGATATTACCCAGCATTGACTGGCAGTTCTGTACCGACGTTTCGAGAATCCTATTGGTCCCACCTTCAAGGGTCAAGAAGTCCAAGAAGAAAGCTAAGCTTCTTGGACTTCTGACCCTTGAAGACGGGATCGACAGGTTGTCCCGCAACGTCGGTACAGAACCGCCAGTCAACGCTGCATAATATACCAGAAGAGTGCAGATCTCATCTAGATAGTGGTGTTAGCCTGAAATCACGAAGATGCAGAAATACGGACGACGACAGACCCTGGGCCGCGGTGCGTTGTAGCACCACACAGATGAAGGAACAGAGTACAAATTATGTTGCTCCTCATTATGTAATTTTCGTAAATCTCCCATCGCCCCTTACGTCATTCCCAAAGGACCTATTCTCGTTAACACGCTGTGCCAAATCCAACACATTACAGCGCCCCTTGATGTGTATAACCTAAAACACATCACTTGCAAGCACACGTAACATTACCGTGTGTCAGGCCAGCAATCTGCCGCCCTCACATCGGGAAAACCTCTGTAACAGTTTAAAACAAACGCAAACTTATCGTTATGTCAAACAAAAATCGTGCCGCAGCAGAACACTTCCTTCTTGTAGTTAAGCTTTATTTGTTCATCCTTTCACCCTACGCTGAAGCAAAGTCGTAAAACAACACTGGTAATAACGTCAAATAAAGGCCCCTGTCTGCAATGTACACATATTGTGTACATGTGCATCTGTGAGGCCGCTCCTTTTGTGCTACCTAACATTTCAGGAACTACTACTAAGCAAATAGCTTCACAAGGGGCAAAAAAGTCACCTACTGGTGATCATGATTTTCTGTTGGATGATGGGACGGCAGAGAACTACTCGCCGGTGCACTTAACAAATAGACACGTCCAGTAATTGAGTCTGGTACGGCGTACAAACAAACTTATTGTGCTGCAGCAACAGTTCAGTCTGAACGTCCATTAATTTATGAATAGCTTCAGTAAACTCCAAGAAAATAAGTGGGATCTTGTGCAGAAGATGCACTAAATGCAATGCTGTAACGCCAGTTATTCTCAATATATGTTCTGCAAAACCGTGGGAGTTCGCCGGGTTCATATCTCTAAAATCACATCTCTAAGCCGGATTTCAGCATAAACCTACACCTAAAATTCATTATTAAGAATACCCTTGCTTAATTTTTCATTACGATTATAAACCTGAACATCTCCAATTTTTTGTCACTCGAAAGCTTTGAGATGGGTTCAAAGAACGTGGAAAATAAAACATTTTATTGACTTCCAAAACTGCAGATTACTAGCATACATGGATAATTGGTGTCCAGATTTCTAGTACCGTAACCAACATTAGGGACATACGTGTCTTCATCCCAAAATCTAAGGGAACAAATGTTGAGTATACGAGTGTGGTCAAAAAATAAGTTTACGACATAATTTTTGGTTTTTGTTTTCACATCCAATAAGCACAGTGCATCCTTCATTACTCTGCTATCCCAGTACATTTTTTCACTGGGCCATGCAACACTACGTCATTTGTCATATCGTGGGACGAGCTTTTATACTCTGTGTCAATAAAAATGCGTGTCTCCTGTTGTCTGCCATCCTGTCACAACTGTTTCCACCTCGCCGTCATTTTTAAATCTCTGACCAGCAAGATTTGCTTCAAACTGAAAAAAAAAATGATAATCGCTCGGCGACACATACCCCTGACAATATCACAATCAGTGTAGGCTCTTTAGTTACGAAATTATACGCCATGTAAAGTTATTTTCTGACCAACCCCCGCGACTCTGCTGTAAAGAGAGAGCAATGAATCGATCTCGACGACGACGACGACGTATCTTCTAACTCGTAATGCGACGAAAAGTGCAGGCAACAACAGCCACCATGTCTGGTTTAGAGATATAAGCTACTGAAACATGCAACTGTGGAATGACAACTGACGGAATTATGTTCATACGAAATTTGATAAAAATCTCTCTTTGGGACGGGCAAGGGGTCAGGGACATGATACTGCCCTAAGTCCAAGTTGGCTAAAACCATATCCTTGTGCCAAAGTTTGCGTTCGGTTTCGCAAGTTGCTCTCTCTCACACACACACACACACACACACACACACACACACACACACACACACACACACACACACACACACACACACACACAGACCAACAGTAATTCGAAATATGATAATGCCTTTTACGTCTTGTGGCGTAACATGTGCGCTACAGCCGTAACATTCAAAGGTACGTACAAGCACCATGGCAAGAACTTCCAAGAACAGCACTGCAGATCTATCCCCCTTAAGTGTGTGTGAAGCGAAGGGGGGTAAGGGGTAGGCACGAAGAGTGTCCTACAGGATTCAGGCTGCAGCACCAGCGTGGGCTGTAATGAAAAACATGGAGCCGCATACAAAGCAGTGGTAACCATAGTGGCGGTTTCTGTCCGGGGGACGTCATCTGTGACGTCAAGAGGTTAACGTCGCTACTTTCACTTCAGTCTGCAGATTTTCTGCTTCACGAAATACAAGGTAAGGAATAGTCCATGCCACCGATGTGGACGTTCTATAAATCATCTACGATCGGTAATTAAATTAATTTTACCACTATGAGTTCAAAACAAAAACTCTGCACGTCCTGAGAAGAGAAACTATATGTGAAAGTTACGGTCTTTGGAGATATGACGCCGTGTAGTTTCAAGAAGGTACCAATTTTCCACAGGAATGTAGCAAGCACAATACAGGGCGTCGCATCTTCACATTCACCGTCGTGAAGACTAAGGTCGCGCAAGTTACAAATGTGTGTAAACCAAGCGCTCGGAAGAAATATTCGTAACTACGAAGTATAAAGTATAGTCGGACCCGGTTATAACGACATCGGTTTAAGCGACACCTCGTATATAACGTCACATGCTCTTTGGTACGAATTAGTTCCTCACAGTTAACCGTAACATTATACTCCTCGCTTAGAACAACACTCGTTTATAACGACACAAAATATTCAGCCCCTTTCATGACGTTACAACCGAGTTCGACTGTAATTTACTTCTAGTACATCATATAACAAGAAACCTGGCGACTTATGTATGTGGCAATATTATCACGAGTACAATGTAGAAGGCTACAACTGGTTGGGCCATTAATTAGAAATGTGAAGACAGAACACATACTGATTGTGAAACCCTTTGGAAAGTGTTATTTGGAAGAACGAGCAGTAGACAGAAACATAAAATATCGAGGGAATCTTACTAATTTTCATGTGACAAGAATGGTGGATAAAAGGGGTTCACGAATGTGCCTAACTGCGGCTATCGGTGTTAGCGGTATCGAACGTTCTATTTCCAATGAGCGTACTATAAATACCGGGCACTGTTTCGTTTCACCTGATGTTTCAACAAACAAATCCTGCGCCAGTAAAAAAAAAAAACTCAATGCAACCACAGAACAAACTGAATCCCACTGACCGTTATGTATACCTCTCCAATATGTGATCACGTGACCCAACACACCAAATCATCAGCGTTTGTTGCACAAACATACAGAAGTTCGGCTAACTGACAAAGTAAATGAAACGCAAATATAACTGACCGGATTGGCTACTGGTAGAGGTGCGCGTTTATACTTCTTTGCTCAAGATCCTCTGTGCATGTCGGCTTACGTCGGAAAATACTTGTCACGGCTCCCAAATTCGTCACCATGTGCATAAACAGTTACAAACTTATACACACGAGTACGTAACCACCTGCCGTCTTTCTTCCTCACTCGCACCGTCTCCACATTGTGTAAAATTTCCTCCCTACCACACGATATTAAATTTGTATTTTTACGCTGATTCCAAGGCCCATCTACACTACGTGACCGGCGAACCTGATTCTCGTCACGATTAACGATCGAATAGCTGGCCTGGAGCAAGGTTTAGGCAGTATATCCTCCCTTAACCCAATTCCCACACCACAAAACACATCAGCTAAGCCAATTCTGGTGTTGGGCACAATGCAGCTCAGCAGGGAGACCATTCAAAATCGAGGAAGTTCGAGACAGTTAGTGCAATGTGACCGAATTGTCTATTATTATTATTATTATTATTATTATTATTATTATTATTATTATTATTATTATTATGTCGTCTCTTGTAACGGGCCTTTTCTTGCTGGTGCTGCTCCTCCTGGGCCAATGGGGATCCCCACCCCTCAGGTTTCAGACTGCAGTACTTTCCGTGTTATATGCGATGTTACAAGCACAGCTGTCTTTTGTAGTGGATGTACTGAATTTTTTCCTGATATGGCTTCTAAATTTTACTTTAAACCTTTTGTTACTGTTCAGGTGACGCCAATTATTACAGGTATGATCACACACTTCATATTCCACATTTGTTGTATCGCTATATACGAACTCTTGCATTTTGCTTTCTTTTCTGCCTCCTTCCGCGTTACGTTCCTGACCACTGGTACTGTCACGTCTATCGCTATCCACGCTCGTGCCTTCAAACATGGAAGTACAGAAGTAACCCTTACAGAAATTGTCTTGCTGCCGTCCGCACACGATTTGTTTTAAGCAGCTCTATAGTCCGGTAAGGCCCAACTTTCGATTTCCAGATAATATCAACAGTTAATTAACCCTTTAAAGACGAAGCGTGTCTGTTTTATATAAGGACCTTGTGCGTACCGCGCTGTAAACACTCTCCACTTCAGTTATAAAAACCAATCTCTTAATGTTTTATAAGGCAAAAGTTGCTGTTTGTTCTGAGATCCGTACAAAACACATAAACGCAATGTGGGCACCACGTAGAATTTTTTAATGTTAAACCTGGTGGTATGTAAAGTTACCGCTAGGCTTTAAAAGGTTAACTATCGCTTCTAGATGGCGCCACCGACCCACACACCCATACAGAACCCAACAGTTTCAATGCCGGTCATATCTACAGTAAGCTTATTGTTATTACTCAACGGAAACCCCAAAAATAAATGCAGCCGCTCTAACGTTCATGCAAGTGGTCTGAATTCGAGGCCGGGCGATTAGCTCGCCTATGAGTCCGGGAACTAATACCACGCGTGTATACAACACACACCCAAACACTGTAATTGCAAGAGGTGTTTAGCTCTTCGCGAGTGATCACCGCCTGCAATACGCAGATGCTGGAACAAATGTGGATTGTAAATAAACAGAAGCTGCGGATACAGCGTTACCAATCGGACGAAGAACGAGTGTAAGGCCTGATACACAGTAACAAGAGAACTGTTCATCTCAACTGATGAGCTAAATATCCGAGTTAGAAATAAAGTGTTCACAAAACGCTCAGCCCTAATAATATCAAACGTACCAATCCCTCTTATGGCTTTTTTTCTCTACTGTGCGTGAAGTTTCAGACAGTACACTGTACACCGATTTCACTGTAGAAAGTTCTGCACTGGTATTTCGTACCATTCAGCTCTGTTTATGAACTTCCGCCGCTCGTTGTTTTCTGATATGCTGAATACAGTCGCAAATTAGTTCACACCAGCACCAATTACTGGTGATGACTGTGGCACGAGAAACAGTGTTACAAACGAAGTGACGTCACAAAGACAAATACGGTAACACAGAGGAATACTGTCTTCTGAGATGCGATGTACTGCAGTGCGGCATAAATTTACCGACGTTTCGTAGGAACATGAAGCCCTCACACTAAGGGTGAGAGCTGGGGGCAGCAGGTTCCGCTGGAGCTTTGCAAAACTTGTACTAGACTACACGGCGTCACGTCCCACACTCTAGTCACCGGTGTGAGAACGTCAGGGTTCACATGAAGACACAGTTTTTGCGTTCTTTTAGATGGCGCTTCAGCCCATCTGAGAACTACATGAAACCACAGCTAATAAATTGTCTCAAAATCACCACAGATGGCAAAAATAAAGGCGAACCTCAAAATGTTCAACGGTAGATACTGGTAAATCAGGTATGACCAGGCGGCACTAGCACGAGGGCGGCCGGAACGCCTGCTGTATAGCCTATGAGAACAGTCTTGCAAACAGCCTGTGGTACGGACTTTTTTATTGGCTCGAGAGCCTCCGAGGGCCAGGGCCTCCTCAAAGTTGAGGCTTCGATATCACACGTACACACACCACACTCGGCAGAACTCCTCTGGACGACTGATCAGACCGACGCAGAGACCTCTACCTGACAACACACAACAATCACAACAAACCGACATCCATGCCCCAGAGGGATCCGAATCCACGATCCCTAGCAAGCGAGCGGCCGAAGAACCATGTCTTAGACCGCGCGGCCACTGGGATCGGCACAGACGATTACGGTGAGGGGAAAAAAAATATATATCCTGTTCACAAATAACATGACGTTCGGGGCAACGTGCCCACGTTGATGTCACTCCAGTTTTCTTCATTCATTCAGATGACAATGTATACACACATTTTGACGGCAGTGTATATACATTCTTAACAATTCATGCATAGAACGCCACTGGGATCTGTGGGGGTGCGAACACTTGCACGGCAGGCGGGATGCACAGAAAGTCTAAGGACAGCACTCACGATATTATTGAGCAACTGACCACGCAGTTGTCACTGCATCCTTAAACTTCAGCTATTAATCTGTATGAGATCCGAAACTCTATATAAATAACTACGACATTTAATCGAATGACGTTAAACGAACGAAAAAAAATGCACTTTAAATTTGCTACAGTCATTTACTGGTATGAGGACAAGTTCAGTTTACATAATCCGGATTACCTCGATAATACAGGGACATTACTTTATGTGACAACTTGTATCATTCTTCTCCCAGGCCGATTCCCGTGACGGCAGGCAGCGTAGCGCTTGCCGTTACTCCAATCAGTCGTGAGGCGGGGTCCTTGCGTTTTAGTTCAGTATACTGCAGTTAACTCGGTAGCATGATTTTTACTGGCCACCTTAGAAGAAGGTGCTGTAGATTGTTTCCTTCGGCCTGCAGACACGCGCCACATCAAACAAACACGTTGTTCATTACACGTCGAAGTTCCGTAAGTTAAGCGAGCCGACGGGAAGTGACTACAGACAGCTGTCAGATAAAATAATGTCTCCACAAAAAGAAGTATTTTCGAACACAAACACCACAGGCGGCCTATATATGTTTACTGTTTGCTGATACAAGGGAACACGTACGTAGCATCAAACAGAATATAGAAAATGGCACACAGATAAATGAAGGTGACAGAAAAGAAAGGCGGTGCAAACATATTAACATATAAATACAAGCGGTACCGAGGTGACGAGCGTCAACGACGAAATAACTGGAAGACAGGGAGACACTGCAGCCAACACAGAGATACAAAATAATAATGTTCAAGAAAACACACGGTACTTAAAACTATATAAAACATATGAAAGCACAAGCGAAATTACAAGACAGACAGCCAGTACACCATTTTAACAACATTTGACACAACATTTTAATTAACGGTTTGACAAGCACAAATAAGAATCGAAGATGTCTTTATTAAGAGGGAAGCAAAAAAAAATTTCAGATAAAAGAGAATAAACTAAAAGCTAGATTCCTGAGAGGGCCAAAGACCAGCTGCGAATCCTGGTCGGAGGTCTACATTTGAACTTTGAACACCCGCTATAAGGGATACACATCCGCAGATCTTGAATTCTTCTACAAAACCTAAGTTCTGGCCCACATAAAATGCTGGTCCATAAACTATTCCACTCTTCCGACTTACGCTGTTTCATACTACGAAGGCTGTTACTGTGAAATTTTAATTGTTTTAAGAACAGAGGTCAAGTTGCGAGATTTCGGGCTTCCGCCGCGGTGTAAATGGTATCTGCGTTCTTCTGGGATTTTACGCAGCGTAGAATACTAGTCTATCACCGACGTTTCGGGATAACCTGTAGGGACCCTTGAAGATGGGACCGATAGGTTGTCCAGAAACGTGGGTGACAAAGTACCACTCTACGCTGCGTAAAATCCTAAAAAAAAAAGCAGATCTCAGAGGTGAAGTTATTTACGTGTTTCAGCACCACGCCATGAAGACATCTCGTGTACTGGAGGTACAGCTCCACGAATTATTAACCTTGACACTAGATGGCGAGGTAAGCCATCACCCTGACATCCCTTTAGCCACGACAAAAAAAGAGTTCTCGATGCCCACTGGAGCTGGGCGGGACCGGAGCCGGTCTGGAAGTTCTGGAGACGAGAAAAATCCCTTTGCACTCACGGGAATCGAAAACCGATTCCTCAGTCGTCCATCCCGCTGCCTGTTCAGTATACCAACAGCACCCCCACACAAATACGTGTTATATTTCTTACATACGCCATTGCGCAGTGACAGGTGAAATGAGACGGCGGCGACGCAATCAGAACGAACTGGAAAACAAGCAGAAGTTGCAGACGAATTGCCTCGGCTCTAACGCGTTTACTTTATATGCAAATTAAAGACAAGGAGGAGATATCCGGAAAAGAGACTTCTGCCGCCTTCATAGCTGTTTCGGGCAAAGAGCGGTATCCTGCTGGTTCTACGCGCAACATCATTCCGCAAAAAGACAGAGCTACGCTACGTCTGAACACTGACTACACGAAGCACGGTCCTTCTTGAGAAACCAGCATTCAGGTGGCCAGAAATTCGCCATCCCTTATGGAACCCGCTGGTTACAACACTCACACGACACCGCCACTGCACCGTGCTCTGGGCCGTACGGCAAGAAATTAATGAGACAAACATATAATAAAAACAAAGATGCAGAAGACAATATGTTTATCAATCACGACCCTCAAAAACAGTCCCCCAGAGGCCAAATTACACTGAATACAGTGTCATATAATCCCTGGAAACACTCGAAAAATCGTCTTCAGGGGTAACATACACCTGAGACGTCACGTTCTTTTAACTGGCAATGACTGCGTCAGTTTGGCGACCCTTCAATTTCGGTTTAAATTTACCGAATTAAAAAAATCCGGTGACCCCAGGTCAGGGGACTACACGGGGTTACTGAACACTGCAACCACATTTCTGGCTACAAAATGCTTAAATTGATCGGTGTATGAGAAGACACATCAACCTGCAGAAGCCGCCAGCAGTAATTACGGACCCTACCGCTTCCTACTGACATTACGTCACACGTCATCATTCTGGGTGTCAACCGGCAATGTCTAGCCAGTCAACTACGCACGTTGGGCTGGAAGTTCCACTGCGAGAGGCATGTAGTAAGCATGAAAAATATGACGAATTCTCGCAAAATACTGGTGGGAAAGCCTCAAGGTAAGTCGCCACTTTCAAAATCGCAGCTCTGAAGGACGTTAAAATGGATACTAAAGGAACAGCATGCGTTAACTGGACTCGTCTAGTTCAAACAGGGGCCAGTGATGGCTTCCGGCGATCCCGGGAATGAAACTTCGAATTTAATAACAGGTGGAGAGTTCGACTGACTGTAACATTAACCGTTTCTGAAAAAATTGTTCTCGATGTAAATTCGTTAGCCACTGCCATCTTTACTTCCGTAATGGTAATCAAATTTCCGAATGTCTCTTTAAACTTGTTAAGTGTCCCTGACTTTGAGGGGAAGCTTCCGTCAGTTGAGGAGATGCGAAGTCGTACAAACCAATAAATCAAGACTTGCAGCGTGCTCCTGACGTATCTATGAGCATAATACTGTAAGACCCTCACACACTTCAGATATTCACGTCGTCTCTCGCATTCCAGCGTGGGGCGATGCTATGCATATGGGCCCTCTTCCAATCAAGCGCCACGGTCTACGCACTATTACGCCACATACTACGCCACTTCCACATTTATGTCTCAGTACTGATGACAAAATCCACCGACTTGTTTCCTCTCGCATGAAACGAGAACACGCAGAAAATTACGGGCAAATGAATTCCATAATGTTGACTCTTCACCCAGTAAATTTTTTATTATGTTGACTGAATAAAGGTGGATATGATGGAATGGCATTTGGTACAGACAGCGAGATGACAAATGCATAAGACATTTTCAAAACAGAGGAGAAGGAGCAATCGATCAGAACTGTACTATAACAGAGTTCTGATTAGCGCTCCTTCTCCTCTACTTTACACTTGTGTACCATAAAGGTACTTCACACGTGAAGACACAAAATTTTAATCTACGAAATATCGAAACCTGATCGCCAATAGTTCGTCCCTTTGTTCACAGTCATCAAAATTCGACTGAAGATACGACTAACAAAGTGTTTATCAAAACAAGTGTAACACGTGCTACAAATTTACACACAGATCTGAAAATTCCGCTCAACGGCCAAAATATATTGTACACCTCGACATAAATGTCTCACAGGAATTACCTGATCAACCTTAGCACGCAAAAGGAAGCCGATTCCCACATAATTCCCCACGCGTAACCTAAGTGTGAATGACCAACGAGGCATAAGAAAATGATGAGAGGGATAAAAATGATAATGATGGTGCTCAATGCGTTGTAAACAACGATGAAGCCAACGCACGAATCAGCCAAGATTGAAGTCACGATTCCCGCTCCGTGATTCTCAATTATTTCCTCTCAGGAGGCTTTTATCCTGTCAAAGCCATATTTCAGTCTGACAAGTCTCACCACTGTGTGCTTCTGAATCACTTTGGTGACGGACACACAAAGACGATGTGAATACAATAGGCTGCAGCGCTTAGTCTTTGGTTGCACCGGCTACTTATCGAGTGAATGCTATCCTGAAAAACTACATGCAGAACAGTCCTTCGTGAAAAACCAATAATGGCTCAGCCAGTCAAGAAACAGACCTTTTTTCTATAGAACCCAACGTTTCATTACGGCTTCACAACATCCCGCCACTTTTCCTCAGCTACATAAACGCAGCCATATCCTCCTTCCACCCTACGCCGTTTTTAATATTATACTCCCATCTGCTCTTAGGTTTTCCAATCTTGCCGACCAAAATTATAGTATTCTGAAGTAGATTCTTGGCTTTATGAATCCCCACGGTACACGCACAACAGCTCTGATTATCGCAACCCTGGGCATGGCTGCTGTCACAGCAGCTTCATGGCGTATCAAGCCTACATCCGCCGGGAAATTCTGTCAGTTTTTCTCCCTTGCAGTTCAGCTTGCCTTATTCAGTCTCGAAGAGCCTACCTTCAGCTTCTAAACATTACCAATTTTTACTCGAGTACTGTCTTTCGTTCCAGCAAAGAATGTGGATATATATTTCAGTGTTCATAATAATTAAACACTTTCAAATCTGGAGACCTAAGACGCTACAATTCGCCATTAATCAACCGTTTGCATATACACTACTGACTATAACAAACAAGCTTTTAGAAATTCTAATCTCAATTTCAGTAATTAATGTATTAACCCACATACATTCAGACTAATATAGAACAAAGACGAGATTGTAAACATAAACTATATCTGATACCGCTACATGTTGTACTTGTAAACAAACAGACACATGTGTAGTGCTCTCTAGTGTAATTGTAAACTTATATATGTTCCCTTGTATTTCTCGCCTTGATGATGCCTCAATATGGGTCGAAACATGCAGGAGATACTATAATATAAAATAACAAGGAGTATATACACTTATGTAAATTTTAATAAACATCGGTTACGTGGTTTTTTAAAAAAATAAATGTGACAAAAATTTACTTAGGATTTCCACAAACCGCGCTGCAAGAAACTGATAATCAGAATGGGGGCGGGGGAATAAAATTGTGATTCACGGTTAGATTTTGAGTATTCCGGTACAGTCCAAAAAACAAGGCGCCAAACTGCAAAGGAGAGCCAAAGCTTCTTCGAGGACCGGGGGAGGAGGGGGGGCAAATGTCTAAAAGCAACAGGGGCACAGTATGTTGCAGGAACACCGAACACAGAAAACACAGTGAAGGAACACAGCCTCCTCCTCTGTAATGCGTCCTTTGAAGTACATGGATCAATTCTAGGCAGATAATCACAAATGAGTAAATATTTTAACTTACCTGACACAAGACGTCATCACTGTCACTGTCTTGCTTCTCCGACAGCACCTTGGCAACATCTCTCACAGATGTGGCGACATCAGGAGATACAGTACCCCCTTGCAATGCCGAGTCCAACATCCTTAAGGTGTCCTGATCAGATCTAAGAGCACCCTGCAGCTCGGAGAGGTGAATCTCGAACTGTTGCCAAGCCTGCGACACTATCTGCAGGTTCCCCAGTTGCTGGGACACACTGTGTGAGAAACAGAAAGTTCCACAATCAGCTGTCAACACTGACAACACGGCACCGTGCGCGTTACACTGTGAACAGGTTCTCAAAAAACCGACATCACAACACAACAATATGCAGTGAATACAAAATAAGTATATCACTCTTTCTGGTATGAAATAAACGGAACGGTGGCGTAAAGTTCCACTTGTGCCGAAGCATCACACCACGAAGGGTCACTGAGGCAGTGTTCGACACATTCCATGCATCTGAATTCGATTAAGGCCATTTTCCCGCGGGTTAACAGCACTTTTGCATTTCTCCTCTTCCTCCTGCGTGCTACATACCCCATCCTTCTCTTAACTGCTCTTAACTTGGCAACCACCCGCTGCAGCAAGCTACCAGGATTTGGACGTCCGCTGCGAGCAACCTCTCTACTCGTGTCACAGTCCGAATTTATTTTCATCACATAATACTCTTCCACTTGGCTTTAAAGAAGCATACGAATCACGGCAATTTTTATTTCTGAAATCCTATAATAGAAGAAATCTTTTGTTCTTGTTTCCTTCTTGCTTCCTAAGTTGCCAGACAAGGCTTTGTCAGCTGGATGTTATACAATTTTATAACTTCGTTACTGACTAAAAATCTCTAACACGTCACTGAAGTCATTGCTAATAAACGGGCGTCTGTCGATGGTTTTCAGTAACCTCACAGTTCAGAATATGAATCCACGACGTCGAGGAACAACATTATTTGCGAGCGGGAAACATTTTGGCTCCAGTCTTTCATTAATGATGGGTTACAATCGAGTACGTCACGAAGACAAAATGGCGGCTACGACAAAAGCATGCCTTCTCAAACATCGGACATAAATCGCCAAATGTGTATACAAGCGAGTGAGTTCAAAGTAACTGAAATTTCGAAAACTTATTAAGAAATATTAACTTATAGCGAGTTTTAAATGAATCAAAAGCATTTGGAACCGGTTGACTGATAACGTTCTATTATGCGAACGCTGAACCGTGTGAATTAAAGTAGCAGCTTAAATTGGCAGAGCTGGTTATTGAGCACGGCGTCAACAATGGCGGCGGTAATACATAATGGCGTAGCTGGGGTAAGGGGGGAGTGATGTGGCTGCCTCGGGCGGCAGAGTACAAGGGGAGGCAAAATAAATGCTTTAAATGAGAAAATTGGATTTTCTGTGCGCAAAAAATTTAATTTGAGCCGAAAAAATTCAATAAATAATATTAATTTTTTTGAAGTTCATGTGATTACTCGCCCCTAGCACCAAAACACCTAGCTACGCCACTGGCACTATGCAGGCTATCGTACATAAATAGCACAAACACAGACACTAAACCTAACCACTTCATTTAACAAATACCCCACCACATTGTTTCACAACTACCATTACCCCCGCCCCCTGTGGTGCAACAGCCCTACTCTCTCCTGGGCCGTCTCACTGCCCATGTTTCGAGATCACACACATTAACCCTTTAAAGACGAAGCGTATCTGTTTTATATAAGGACTCAGTGCGTACCGCGCTGTAAACACTCTCCATTTCGGTTATAAAAACCAGTCTCTTAGTGTTTTATAAGGCAAAAGTCTCTGTTTGTTCTGGGATCCGTACAAAACACATAAACGCAATGTCGGCACCACGTAGAATTTTTTAATGTTAAACCTGGTCGTATGTAAAGTTACCGCTAGGCTTTAAAAGGTTAAATGTTTCCTCTACGCTGCGCGGGTGCGCGGCCGCACAGTAACTGAACTGCTCCCGCGCACACTGAACTGTTGACGCTCAGATGGAATTTATCAATTTTCATAGTAAATATTCTTATTATGCATATTACAACAAAAAAAACTTTTAAAGTGCCGCGCTGTCGTCAGGTCGTGTAAAAATTTTCTGCTCAGAGCAGTGACCGGTCCGCGCAGCTGTGAAAAAAAAAATTGGAGGGAACGCTGCACACATTTAAACACACTACACTCAGTAGGACTCCTCTGTACGATGGATCGGCACGTCGCAGAGACCTCTACTTAACAAAGCACAGCACTCGCAACAGACAGACATTCACGCCTCCACAGTCTAACTTCTAATGCTCAAATTAACTGCATGATATACTGAAATAAACGATTCGAAAATGAGACCCTATAACCGCTAACGCCTTTCAGCATTTTTCTTTAGCCCATACACGAATCACTTTTGTTCTTAACCATTCATGTTCTTGGTTCCAACTACGCGACAAGAGAAGTCATGACAGTAATTCATAGATATATTTAAAAGGTACCTGATTCGAATTCCGGCTAATTACCGTCTATCGTATATAAAAACTGTGTTCATTTCTCTCTAAAAATAGAGACGAAACAGCAGGGACAGCATTTGTGTGACCGTATAGGGAAAGGGCGATCATTTTCCGGCGGAGTAAAGCGGTCGGGGCGTGCAGCTAATCAATCACTTTCATCAACAGCCAAAGGTTACGAAAGACAGGAGCTACACCGCCACTCCCCTAACCGTCATTCCTGGAGTGCAGGCTACTTAACTAAGCACAATGCAGCTGTACTTAGTAACAGTACAGCCTTGATTCAACTGTGTATCCAGATGGCACATTATCCTACATATAACAGACAGAACAGGAAGGAGTAGTTGCATGTGGTGTCTGCTGGTCATATGAAGTGACAGAATAACACTGGTGCATCTTTATTAATTAATATCACACATCAGAACCGTCTACAACATTCATCAAACCTGACGCCACATAAGCATATAGTAAGAGATTTCGTAGTGAGTACACAGAACATTAAAAGTGCTTGGCGGAGTGTGATATTTTAAGTGTTTATTCTTCGAAGCACAATTTGTCTTCCTAATCTCGAAGTCATAAAAGCAATTAACAGTGAAACCGGTGTGTGCTGGACGTGCACATACGAGGCCATGTTCATGCATGAGCAAACAATGGGTATTTCTGAGGCGTGACGCGACAATGCTTCCAACCATCGTAATCAAAATCACCGACAGTCAGTGCAATTAAGTCATTGGGGTGCTTGAAAACTCTCCACGACTTTCTCCCTGGCCTGCCGACCAAAGGTAAATAAACCACTTCAGCCAGTCCCCTTGCTGGGTAACTAACTATTAGAATCGGGCAAGTTATTGAGACCCACACCACCGGGCACATTTCCAGGGATGGCAATCACAACGACACACGATGCCGGCTGCCAATACGACAACCACACCGCCGCGCTGACGTGCCAATCTATGGCGGCCGCAGGAGGAGCGTCACATAAATGACCACTGCTCCTGTGCCTGGACAGCACATCAACAGGGCGTATAGGGACGTCGAAATAAAACTCCACGAAATCACCGACCGCCGCAGCAATGCAGCTTGGTATCACGGTTGTTCCGAGTAGAATTCTGGGCCAGAAACGGGCTAACATAAAACAATTCGCCGACTTATCTCAGTAAATGCAGCAAAATGTTGGTATACTCGTATACTGGAGCAGACCATCGCATTTACCTTTCAAATCGGTTCAAATTCACCATTGACACTATTATACTACAATATAACATCACCTAAGAGTCGCTGAATAATCGAAAAATCAAGAGACTAAAATCGTATATCCATGCTGTCCATGCAACGTCAGTCAGACATAACAGCAATACATTCACTCACAATCTGGTCTTTTGGAAACCAACACTTTAAAATCATGGCAGCAGTCAACTTTTCTGCCTCCTAACCTTAAAGCTGCAGCCCTCAAGTGCAGAAGCTTGCATTTCATCTAACCAGGCAAGCATGCATTAAGTATCTTAGTGCAGTGGTTCCCAAACGGTGCGACGCGGCGCCCCCGCGCGCCGCACACTGTTTCAAATTTTCGAGGGAACACAGAACTCCAGATTGAGGAACGTGGTACCAGATAACACTGCCAGTGATGAATGTGAGGCGAGATCTGTCAGACAGCTGTGCGGTTAAGTGTGGTTTACTTACAAAAGAACAGAAACATTTTTTCCTTTCAATTTGCATTTTTCTTTCAAATGGCTACTACGTTGTTAGGACATAAACACTTATTAACCTTTTAAAGCCTAGCGGTAAATTTACGTACCACCAGGTTTAACATTAAAAAATTCTACGTGGTGCCCACATTGCGTTTATGTGTTTTGTACGGATCTCAGAACAAACAGCAACTTTTGCCCCATAACACATTAAGAGATTGGTTTTTATAACCGAAGTGGAGAGTGTTTACAGCGCGGTACACACTGAGTCTTTATATAAAACAGATACGCTTCGTCTTTAAAGGGTTAAGTTGTTTGAACCTGACTACTTAATAAACAGAACTATTAAGTATTTCTCTTGGTCTAGGGGTGCCGTGAGCCAAGAAAGTTTGGGAACCACCGTCTCAGTGGACAGATGGCCCAACTCAGACGATGGCACAGTGTGATCACGTTCTGATGTTCCAATACGATACTTCGCTCTCGTGGCGACTCACTGGTTGGGTTAAGAACACGAGACTTCTCGAAGACAAGGGGCAAAAAAAAAAGCTATTCTACTGTAGTCACGCCAAAGACCACAAGATGTGGTCACCCCTGCTAATGCAGTGCAGCAATAAGACAGCTAGCACCATCTATACAACCACGCTCAAGACATCTTCCTGTCCTCAGACATGAGGCACAAGGGCATTTGACCTGTTGGCGATAGCAGCAGCCGCACCGAAAAGTCAATATTGACACAAGTAATGAAGTCTGGTGAACATACGCCCTGGCCACTGCCATGCCAACACTCGGCCCCGTTTACTGCCAAAGGCATCTCAGTAGTGACCCCCTCCTTATAAACATCCGCCCTCGTGTCACCCGGACACTCACTTTCATTATTACGATCGTCTTCCCTCTTCTGTCCCCCCCCCACCCCCCACTCTTGCACCATCGTGATCACCACCTTGTGCAAATAATTTATCACTTGCCTCTCTTCTATATTCCTTAGCTCGACGGTCATACCGGAAACGTTTCCGTTGCCTGGACGCTCGGCATTGCACAGACTACAGATGAGGGCTGAAGGCGCATAAATTGGAGTGGGGGATCATCGATAAGTGATAATGTCCACTCGTATCAGATGCGGATCGTCAAAAGAAAATGGACAATAAAGAAGTATGTTACACTTAAAGGAAACCTACGAAATAACACGCCACGCACCAGGACACAAATACATTTCATACATTGACATATCTTAACAAGACGTAGGCCTTTGTAACTAAATTCCAGAAATTCCGAAAGTACCAACATGACGACGACAACGCTTACCTTTGAAAAGTTTCGTCCCACACCCGGTAGAGGTCAGCCACGTCGTCCTTCAGCACTCCTGCCGGATGACCGCTGTCGGTGAGGAACCGATGGACAGCAACATTGACTTGCAACAGTTGGGTCTTCCTGTCGTGAAGAGCTGCCAGTTCCACCTGAAACGTCAATAAATACGTACATTGTAAAAGGCAAAGTTGTCACTGCGCACAGCACGAAGACATATAGGTGGAGCAGACGCATAGCTCCCCTCATTCAAAACTGCTGGCACTAAATACAGGCGAGTGGTCAGCCGCATGCCCCAGCCGCTTGACCCCAAGAAAAAGAAAACCCTGGCACAGAAATGAATATGAGACCAGGTGGGCCCCAGCGCTTGGCTGGGCGTTATTGAGAAGAAATATGGGTAGTGGCTTACAAAAAGGAACAGTACATCAGTCTGTTACAATATTTTACTTAAATTCTGCACAACCATTTCAAAGCGTAAACCTCGTCGGTTACTGCCCCTGCAGCACAAACCGTGCTGAAAGTATGATATCAATTGTCTCAATTAACGAAGACGTCAGATTTAGATAACAATCGTAATGTAATTCACAGGACTTCAAAAAAACTGGACGCAGAGTTCACAGCACACTCACGGTTTCTTAAAACTCCTGCTTAGCCGTTCCTTGTGTACCAGCAGGTTGAACATTCGTAAATTTTATATTCCGCCCACAGAGTGTATTCTATTGTTTTGTAAGGATCTAAGAACAACGACTAATTCCCAACACAGCATGAACGGATCGGTTCTTACAACCCAGTGTTTACTGCGCGGTACGGACTAAATATTCATATATAATTCAGGTTACTTTTAGTCTTTAAAAGGCAACGAACATAATTATGAGGTACTGCATAACTAATATCGATGTAGAAGATCCTTCTTGAAAAGCTGGCAAAATTCTGCTGCTATTGAACCATGAGTCGTCTCCAAAGCTACTGAATGGATTTGAATAAATCTGATACATTAAACACTGCTCGGTGGATTTAGTAGTTGTGTGTCTGTCCAGCATAAACCCCTGCTTCCACAGAACTCAAATATAACTTTATACATTTTCTCAGAAAGGAGGAAACTCATAAAAACCCTTGTACATAATATAAAACACATGCAAATCTCATGAAGCTTTAGGAAAACTGAAAATTTTCGCTATGTTGATTACTTCATGACAGACGATAAACTAGCATCTCACAGTTTGGGGTACCTGCCGTGCGACCAGCTTCGCGTTACGTCTGCAATAAATGAAAACCAGAGTCAACAAGAGATGCAGCACCGTACAGAGTGCGTTCGGACAATCCTTCCATCTTCTTAAGTACAATCCTGTACCTTTTAAACAGACGTGTACAGCGAATTTAACTCGTCTGCATGAAGTATCTGATACGAGTTCTGCGATGACAGATTCTAGTTGAAGCAGGGTTCAAAAACAATGATCACCAGCAATGCCCACATTTGGCTAAAGTTCACACACCAAAAAAACACCCTGCCACTACATACATGTTGTAAGGAAGGCAATACGAAGTGAAGCAGGCAGAAAAGACGCCAGGCTATGTTTTACCATGTGATATGTGTATCTTGTTGACCTGTTTTGGGGAAGGAGACCATTTATAAGCGTATTTCTCCCCACTGACTGACCATATCGAAACACTCCTCCGTTCCTTCATGAATGTCTCCAGTTTTTTTACTGCTGAAACGTTTCGTCCATGCAGTTCCTGAGGGAATTTGCAAGACCACTTCACTGCAAGTCTGAGTACACAAGTGTCATGCAAACAAACACCGGGATATCAACGTGAGGACCGCACACCGTTCCTCAGAACGTACTGCCTAAATTACTGGCACATAAATTTAATGCACCATTTGCACGAAATGCACCTAGACCGTTCATCCGTCTCTCCGTTCGCGTGTTTACTGTTCTAAACAGGTGAACAGATTTCGAGTACACTATTTGGCGCAGGGTTTAATCAAAATCTCTTAACCACGTTTAATTTCGGTACCCATCTGTGTAATACCACCCACACTTTACAGACACCGAAATTCATACATATTCCCCATAATACCTCATCGTATTAAGAAACGACAATGACGTAAAATCCACATCCCATTTACATCCACAATTACACTCCAAACACTAGCGAGACGCCGACAGCACTTCAGTCCACACGGCCTACTGTTGTACGTGACCGTGCTGTCAGTAGTGGTAATGACAAATCATGGACCGGATTTCTCTAGGTCTGCAATTCCCCATTACGTAACTACATGGTGCAGCACAATGTTAAAATGTCTGCAACTGCTTGCATCATGAAGAAATGAGTAACTTTATGGAACACAACAGCTACGCCTCTGCTTAACACAGTAGTTAGGTCCTAGAAGGGTCAGCACAAGTGAAGTTTCGCGCAAGTCGGGATTGAGTATATGGTCATATATATTATACATACGTACATATATACACGCTGGCCATACTGCACATACAGCCATGTGGCCTATATACTGTATTATCATCAATCATAGTAAACAGAAAATAAACATTCAATACAAAATACAAATGTCATCTACTTTAAATGATACAACGAAAAAAAACTGCACAATTTGAAACTGCGTAAGCAAGGGTGTGTCTGTAGTCATTACCTTGCTTGCAAAATCAGTGCTATCGTCGGCCTTCAGTCACTCTGTTCACGGCCTGTAAGTTTATCTCATCCCCCCTCTCTTTATCACCCCGCTCTGTTACAAGACAAAAAAAATCAAGAGCCGCCACCACAACTATACTGTATGCAGTACTTATTTCTGCAAAATGTTCAACCACAAAGGGTCACCTTTACGCTAAAATGCTTTAAAAAACAGATAAAAGGGTTACATACAGCATCTCTTCAACTATACATAGACACTGACGTATCTCCTCTCTTACCAAATCGCGTATATTTGGCAAACACTATTGCGAAGTTCGTGTTTCCACCGCCAAGACCACAAGATACTAACTGGATGGCGTAATGAAATCTCCTACAGGACCGGTGTCCACCCCTGTCCTGCCGAAGGCACGTCCCGACTAGAAAAAGCCGCCAAGGGAGCAACTGTGTCCACAACATGCGCCATGCGCCTCCCTGAGGAGCGAATGCAAGAAGGAAAGGGACACATAAACCTGGATAATTTATGTACGGGTACCAGGATGCCTTGTCGCTGTCAGACAACCAGCAACTTCATACCAAGATAGACGGCCATGCGAAGTAGTCACACAATGCACGGCGGTGTGCTTCTTGCTGGCCCACAGATGAGAAGGTGTCCTTCCGCTACTGCTGCCGTACACAGATGAAACTGAAGCATACTCCACACCCAAACTGACTTATCTCGTCAGAGAAAACGATGGAAGAACCAGAACAAAAATCTGTGCCCACAGAACGCCAAATAGTGTCAAAATCGGTTACAACGTTAAGAAAGGGGCTGAATATTTTGTGTCGTTATAAATGAGTGCTGTTCTAACAGAGGAGTATAATGTTATGGTTAACAGTGAGGAATTAATTTGTACTACACAACATCTTACGTTATAGACGAGGTGTCGCTTAAATCGATGTCGTTATAACCGGATTCGACTGTACTTTAAATTAATATTAAAGTTTTGTGACGGTGAGGCATGAACTTGCTGGAAGGCGTCGACGGTGATGCTTCACCGAATTTTACCTCGGCTGTACACATGAAGGGTTAAAAGACAAATTCAGCCCAAACTTAACAAATCAACTGAAAGTGATTTTACAGCGGCGTTCGCAAATATTTCAAGTGATCTCTGATATGAGGCCGCGTAGAAGGCAAATACTTGCTGACGTTTCAAAAAAGCTTGCTTTCATCTTAGGTACACTGATTAGATCCTGAATATGAAGGTTAACTTCTGCCAAAACTCCGGCAACAGTTTACTAATCAGAATGGCGTTATATCCCATAAAACGTGACTATTCATATCAGTTTCCCCTCCTGCTTTCAGGTCGGATACTATACATTTATTAAAAAACTGGACCCATATGTCCACACGAATGTACACTCAAAAATATACTCAGAAAATAAGTCAGTTTAGAGACACGGTGGCAGCGAACACAGCACGCCTTTCCCTGCAGCACTTTGCACAAATGCACCAACAGAATGTATGCTCCGGAGTCGCGTACGTCTGCATCTTCCATCTCTGGAAGTACTGAACGGATGCCTCTGAAATTTGATATTTGAGGTCCACACTGGAAGTCTCTTCCTATATTTGATTCTTATTCTTAGAGGTCCAAATTACCCCTACTTAACATTATGGCCAACTCGAACCTAATTCTCTCAAAAATGACACGTACAAAGACAAATCAGGGCAAATTACGGCTGTAAGTATTGGGGTCTATGCACGTTTTCCGATAAGGCTGGCCTGACTACAGTCGAACTCGGTTATAACGTCATGAAGGACACTGAATACTTTGTGTCGTTACAGACGAGTGTTGTTATAAGCGAGGGAAATAATGCTATGGTTAAAAATGGTGACTTATTCGATACCACAGAATATCTGACACTATGGGTAAAGTGTTGTATAAACCGACGTCATTATATCCGGGTTCGACTGTAATTATCTAATTAAATGTAACACAAATTAGTTTATTACTCTGTGCAGCGAGGTATGCATTCGTACTTTTAGAGCGATTACCTTCACAGTGTTAATGAGGTGAATACAATATTGTAACATATCTGGCAGTACGTACATTTCATCTGAATGTGTACCTACACGCCGGTCCTTGCAATATCTTAAATAATGCACGCCAAGCAATAAAAGCAAACGACAGGGGTTAATTAGATGGCAAAAGCTTTAGGAAGAGACAACGCGAAATGGAAAGAAGTTTCCAACATGAAAAAGGAAAAGAATTTAACACCATTTGCAGTTTCAACCCCCGATATTCTCGATATCACGCTTTTCAAGAGGGGGTGTGTATTATATTCACCACTTGGCACTCGCGTAAGTACAAATGTACGTATGCTACCGCTGAACAATCGCCAGCCATCGGATTCATTTGTATGCAGCCAATGCAACTTAAAGGCTCCCGCCTCTCAGCACAGACACGCGCATTCCTTTCTAATTCAATTTGCAATCAACAGCCAATCAATTGATTCGAATTCAGTATACAGAGTGGTTTGGGAATCGGGTCCTGCATAGCTTATGAGAGAAAAGAAAGAGACAAAGAACAGTCGGCAGAATGCCACCATTACAGCCACTCACGAGCAATGAGCTTGTGACTGGCTGTGCACGTAGTCTACCCTTTAAGGAGTGTATACCGTCCTGGTGATTTGTAGTGGGCGTACTTGTGGTTTTATTCGATGTTTTGTAGTTTCAGCCCTTAAGGCTGCAAGAAAACATACATGCTGCAGTTGGAACAGGGCATTATGGCTGTCGACTTGTCAGGCGTTTTCGCAAAATTTCAGAAAGCAACTATTACCTTCGTCATGTCTGTCCGTCTATCTGTTTGTCTGTCCGTCCGCACGGAACAACTCGGCTCCCACTTGACAGATTTTCGTGAAATTTTATATTCGAAAATTTATCTAAAACCTGTCGATGAAATTCAAGTTAACATTACAATCTGACAAGAATAACGGGGACTTTACATGAACACATACGTACATGTATGATAACATCTCGCTGAATTATTCCCAGAAGGAGAAATTTTTCACACAAAAGTTGTAGAGAAAATCGGAAGAAAGATTTTAGATCCAATAACTTCTTCCCAGAAATCGTGCCGTTTATGAGATAATGCAGAAAAATTTGGTAAAGCCAGACAAGCCACATATGATGACAGACTACAGCGCATGCGCTTTCCATGCTGGATAACTAAGGCAAGAATGCAGACACACACTCAGAATGTGTAATACTTACTGCTTTTCCACGGCAACAACGGTTATGCGAATGCGCCTCAATGTTACATTATACGTACACTGCCCACCTTGTTAGGCACTTCTTTTAGTTCACAATTTACAGGAATCATTGAGATTTTTATACACGTTTTAAAGTCGCACTAAATATTTACATTATAAAAGGAAAAATTCACAAACTACAGGAAGGGACACCGAATAAAATAGTGCGACCTGTGAGACAGGAAGAAACGAAAGACGGAGGACATTTCATAACGACGAGCTTCGTAGTATGGACGCTTGGCCGAACATTATCTAACGAAAAAAAGCATGAAGCACGCGTGAATATGATAAATACATGCAAAACTGTTATCGGGAAACCAGAAAGGAAGGACTCACGTGTGAGAAGTACCTGCAGAAGGCAGGGCAATATCAAATAAATCTAAGAAGACGGATGTAAGTAGGGTGACTGAAATCAAAATGACTCAGGTCAGAACAGGAAAAATCTTGTAAACATGACAATCTAACATATCCCATTAACCCTTTAAAGGCGAAGCGTATCTGTTTTATAGAAGGACTCAGTGCGTACCGCGCTGTAAACACTCTCCACTTCGGTTACAAAAACCAATCTCTTAATGTTTTATAAGGCAAAAGTTGCTGTTTGTTCTGAGATCCGTAAAAAACACATAAACGCAATGTGGGCACCACGTAGAATTTTTTAATGTTAAACCTGGTGGTATGTAAAGTTACCGCTAGGCTTTAAAAGGTTAAAGGCCGGTAATTTCTTGACTAGCAAAACACATACTCACAAACTGATTTTAAATTCATTTGAAAATTACCCTTCCATCTACTTCTAATTTTCGTCTCAAATTTTGCAACAAAAATTCTGGATATATTTCTCAACTCTCCCATTCGTACTGCAAGCTGCACCCTCTTTTACGTGGTGACCACCAAGACGTCTGGTAAAGACTACGAATTACTAAGCCCCTCGCTATATCATTTTTCACGTCACTCGCTACCCTCCCAGCTATTTTTAAGGCACCACCAATCCATGCTGCGATTTCCTTCTGCAAACAAATTTGGACAGTAAAGACGGAGGCATACCAATTGCTCCGTGTAACGAAATAAACTAGACTCCAACCCGGTTATAACGACATCGGTTTATGCGACACCTCGTCTATAGCGTCACATATTCAGTGGTACCAATTCCTCACTGTTAACCACGACATTTTACTACTCGATTATAACAACACAAAATATTGTCCGTTTCATGACGTTATGACAGAGTTCGAGGTAATTCATTTAAGATTAAATAGTCTTCAGTCTGTCGTCTTTAACACAGAAGCCTAAGGAATAAAATATTTCCACACGGCGTTTCATGGGCACCGTCTTGCAGTCATGAAGCACTGAAGCACAGGCTTTTTGTACTGTTTTCAGTCTAGCACGGCAACGAAATTCGTATTGGCTTTTTTTACTCTCCCTCTCACATAGAATAGAGGGCCCCTAACACCTTTCGGTATTCGGGGCACGTAACTCGCCCTCACTTCACCCCCCCCCCCCCCCAGCAGCCAGCGCGCGCGACACGACTACCCTTTTACCGGCATTTCTTGCTCCAACACCACGAGAAGGGAGAAGGAAAAAAAAAACTCATTTTTAATCAAATTCGCCTGTCGGCTGGAGGCTCCCAAATCATCTAATCTTCAGAAGCCAGAAATGAATATGAGAATCCTCAAGATGCTGTCAAATGGGTCCGAGGTTATGCAACATTCGTAGGACCAGGTTTATTAACAGGCAGGCTACTCAAGGAACGTTTAGTACTTCCACGTCCACACAATCCACAGCCACTGCCTAACGAAATTCAGCGGGTTTCAGTTCTGATACGAAATTTACAGGTTTTAAGTCTGAGTGTTACGGTAAAGAGCTAAAAATCGATGCAATAATGAGGTTTTACTCTTATGCAGTTCAAAATACGCCTTCACTGCACAAATAAAATTTACATATCACATAAAGAGACCTGCTATTTTGTATATAATAGGAAGTGGGTAAGGCACGCCCGTCGATACAAAACAATTCGAATCGCTGCTAAATCCACACATTATTAAAAATATGTCTATTAATTTTAATTTTATTATACACAATATACAAAAAAAATTTTATCGCACTGGATATTACGTTGACCACAAGGAAATATCAAAATTAAAATCCAAATCTGACTATTTCATTCCGGATCAAGCTACACCACACAGCGATGTTTCTTTTGTTTCTTTAATGCACACAAGAAGGCAGCGGTCTCTGTGGACGTCGCGAAGGCATAAGGATTAAAGGTACAGCTCCACTCTGGGTTTCACAAATTCCGGGCACCAAATCGGCCGGCAGACTAAATTTTAGAAGGTGGCGCATAATATCTGTGGGTCCTCAATATGAAACTTGCTTCGTGTCACCCTTCTGGCGTCTACGATTTTGAGGTGGCGCCTAAATTTTTGAAAAATCTGTGCAGCCTTGGCTCCGCTCATTCATCAACTTGGTACTGGATGGAGGTAAGTTATCACCTCACTCTCTCCCCGCTACGCACGAAAGAGGGATCTGGATGGGTCAGAGCCGGTCGTGATATTTTGAAGAAGAGGAACACCTCACGCCACTGCGAAATTTCAGGCTTCTCCCAAGGGCGAAAGCTTCCTCTGTTGCCCCTGTCGGGATTCGAACTGCAGACTCTAAAACCCATGGACTAGTCCCTATACCCACTACGCTGCCCCGTTCCCTCTGAAATTTTAAAATAACAGCGGCATACTCGCATTACATCTGAGTTTATTACACATCACTTCCCCGAAACACCCTCTTCTGAAACTTTTAAGACAGCATCCACACATACACCAAATTTAATCGACATCCGTCGAGGTAGATTCGGAGTTGAAACATACAGATACGAATTCCTATTAGCGTTGGTTCATGCACTTTATGCATTATAGCATATAAAGTGAGATGCAAAAAGATTTCAAAGTTAATCTCGGAGGACAGTTTATTCACAACTTCTCCAGGTGTCGTGGCTGGCCAATTCTACGCACACTGTCACAAATACGAAGCCACAGCTAAATCAGCGAGGAGGACGGCCTGCATGTTGACCACTCGTGCTCCAAACCAGCATCCTCCATATCAGGCTTTTCTCTGTGCTATAACAACACATACGGCGTCTCTGGGTATTAACGAACGCGCGAATTTCAGTTCCTGACACGTTACAAACATAATTCAATTACAGGAGGCCTGAAGCCTGAAACTGAAAATTCTATCACTGACGTAGGCCCAATCGTGGCATTTGTACAATGTAACCCCCATGCTCCGAATCTGTATCTCCGCCGCCTGCGTTACCACCGCGTAGTGCCACACGTTGAGCCATCTAGCGGACACGGCTACAGTTAAAACTCGGAGTACGAGGCATCGCCAGTTCAGCCGATTCTACAGTTCAATTCACAGTTATCACATACAGTACTGCGCAACTGGCGGGGGGACAGAGATAGTGAGTTCTATTTTACTTTGCTGTCAATTACTAAGATAATACATCATCGCACGTGGGTGAATGAGTATGGAGCATTCGTGGAAGAATTGTGACGGCGTAAAACCTAACGAATCGGGGAAAACCTTATCCCACAACAGCTTCGTCCACCACAAATCCCATATGGACTAACCTAGGATCGAACCTCGGCATCCGAGGTGAACTCTTCCACATTAGAGAAAGATGGTGTTTGAGGATGTGTAAGAAAAGGGTCCTTGGCACGATACTTTAACCTAAGAGAAGGGACGCGTCAGGACGCTGCAGCAAATTGCACTTCATTCGAGCGACCAAATCAACAAGGATGCAGTGGACGTGGCACGTGCCAGCCATGTGGCAGACGAGAAATGCATACAAATTTTTGATGGCAAAATCTGAAGGAAAGAATACCTAGGCGTTGTGGGAGGATAACATTAATGTGGATCTCCAAGAAACAGCATGGGGCGATGGGGACTGGAGTCTTCTCGCTCAGGATGGGGACTAGCGGCGGGCTGCTGTGAACACGGTAAGGAACCTCCTGGTTCCACAAAATGCAGCAAATTTGACTCGCTGAGATACTACTAGCTTCCAAGCAGAATTCCGTTTCATTCAGTTAGTTACGCCTTGTTACATCTTTACAACAATAGCTGGTAAACTTTTCATGCTATAAATAGAGCATATCGTTACGAAACACTACCCTCTTGTGCCCAGGGGAACACCCTGAATTTGAAAAGTGTACATAAACTCTCAAATTATCTCTTAACAAATTAAAGGCAACAATGTAACAATAAAAGTTACACTGCACATACATAAACGAAACATGGCCTTTCTCTTCCGACGTAAATGTAATATGGAGCAAGCGGAAGAAAATTCTGTCTCAGGAAGTTTGCAAGTTTCGGAGGTGTGCAGGGAAGAAATGGAAATTTGAGGATAAGCTAAAGTAGGCCACACGAAAGCCGGGAAGTATTTACCGTGCCATAATTTAAAAAAAAATACGAAAATCCGAGAAGTTGTCTAATGTAATGGTCGGACAATGTGTTTTAAACCAGGATCCACCAGCTTCAACAACGTAACGATGTTGGTCAACAATGCTACTAAAATTCCCTCATCTACCGAACGGAAAGCCATCTTGCTACTGAAAATTCGCTTCCATCAGTGGGTCGAACCATAAGCTCTAAGGCGACGCTAATTGGATCAGCTGCTTCGAAAGCGCATGCGCTACAAACAGATTACTAAACCCTGGAATTCAAATACTGATGATCCTATCTCCAGCAACACAGCGGCAGAAAGCGTCACAAATCTAAAACACGCATGCACCTTTCACCCGCCTATTAAAATTAACCTCGCATCTATAATACATGTAGTTTTCGCCCCCGAAATCAAATAATTGAGTAACACAGCCCGCAGAATGGAACTGCATTACATTCTACATCCACCCCTGTTTGGCCATAAACTTTCAAGTCATAAGATGCTGCTTACTTGCACTTGTTGAATCTTTTTTTCTAACTGTTCCCAGTCTTGAACCTCGGATTCCACAGAAGACACCCTTGCGGCAAGGTCCAGAAGCTCGTCACGTAGTGCTGCCATCTCGCGCTGCAGCGCCCGAACTCGCTGCACATCTTGCGCCCGTGCTTGTAACATGTCCCACCTCTGCACTAAACCTACAGGTAACAAGGAATCATATAATTACTACAGGTACAAAAAAAGCACAAACGCTAAGAACAATAACAGATTATTGTCCTTTAAGTATCTGACAATGACGACGAACTATGTCGGCGACGAAGGAAGACCAAGTGATACACTGTCACTGGGATTATCAAATTCCAACATCGTATTACGGCGCATCCGAGCCATTATCGACTTCGGTACAAATGTTGTGGCAGTGCTGAAGTTTGCATGATAACAGTGCACACATTAACAGGAATTATGGGCTCGGGCAATCAAAAATAGGCCCACATATGTACGGATGGATCCAAGAGTTACAAAATTCGAGCACCAAATCGGGAACACTATAAAACGCAACCTAAACTTATACATATCAAAATCTTACTGTCTGCACCACGGAGCACTTCGTGCCATGCACCGTCTGTTTTCGTGAGTCGTCAGGTAGGCTAGACAATAAGGTGGTAAAAATCAATACATTACCCTAAAAATAAACCACTTCTTGACTACGAATAATACGAAATACCAAACTGCAAGGAATATCGTTTGTACTTTTAGTGCCGTGTCCTTTTACCAACAACAGCGCAATTTTAAAAACAGAAAGGGTGTCAAATTCTTAAGCTAGGCGGGTTTGTGTTGAACCAGGTCTACAAATTCGCCATAACCTTCAGTGCCTACACACGTGCTCGTCAACAGGAAGCAGACACCGCACTTTCCTTGAACACTCGCATAGTGTACAGTCTACAGGACGGTCCCCTGTAACAACTGTCACGCAGCCTAAGGCGCGTAATGTCTTCGATCGCTCGCATTGTGGGTTCGAATGCCATTAGGGGCACTGATGCACTTCCGTGTGTGTTGTCCTGCACAGCCAGAAGCCTTGCGAGGGCTAACCAAGTCCAACGAGTCATGCGACGTGTCTAACAAGATTCTTAGCTTCAAAAGCTCATTCTGAACAGCCAAAGGTCAAAAAACATAATTCGTAAATGCGAAAAATGGACATTAAATCACTATTACATCCGTTTACTGCAACTATAAGATTTCTTTGTGCAGCTTATTCACAAGTTGGACAGATCGTGTGAAAATGAAGAGGTATGAGAGTCACGGAGGAAAGGAAAATCCTACATGCAATAAAAAAGAAGGAAGCCTAACTGATTTGTCACATATTGCGTAGGAACTGCCTTCTACAACACGTTATTGAAGATAGGATATAAGAAGTGATGGGAAGGCGATGGAGAAGACGTAAGCAGCTACTGGACTTAAGAAAACGAGAGAATACTGGAAATTGAGAGAAAAAGCACCGAATCAAAGAGGATATGGGCCTGTCGTAAGACAGACTATGGAATAATGACGACGCCGACGAAGACTTACAAGTATCCGAGATGGATCCAACCTTATTAGGCCCAGTGTCAAGGCGTTCCAACCGAAAATAAGGATTGCAGAAGTGTTACTCTCACTAACTTAAAGACAACTTACAAACGGCTATTCGGCAATCAAATTACATGAAAGGCAGGCTACATGTAAGTTACAATACAACAGTCAGAAACAGATGGCGTTTAAGGAAAATACCAGGTAATACCAAACCTAACGATAAAAGGCACGAATTTAGAACAGGTAATAAATATTTTCTATTCTAAGAACTACGATGTGTAGTATGGATGGCTACGTGTGATAAGGAGACTGATTAAATGACATCACTATGCGTGGAACGCAGCTAAAATGATAGAACTTATCACAATTCTGGTATGAATATACTAAGCTTTAAATTGACAACTACTTACGCAACAACTGATGACATGCTTCTGGACACAGCCTTTATGTCCGTGTCCATGCACAGTGCCACACAGGTAAGCAGTAACAATAAAAATTTCAGTTTGGAAGAAACTTATCTTATAACCAAAGAATAACCACTTGTAGTGCGAATGCATCTAAACACAATATCTCAAAGAATTTTAACGCAAATCGGCAGGTCCGCAAAAATGCAGGACGTCGTCAGAACACGGGACGATTTCTTCTGACCCGAACGGAACAGGCGTCTTGCGTACAGCTCGTAACAGTCATGTGACACGCTGCTTTCCTTCCAATTATATCCCGGAGAATCAAAACAGCACCGATTATTACCGACACTGCCTGTGTTGTGAGCTGAGGATATTTTTCTGCAAGTACCTGAATGCGGAAATAAAACGTACTGATGTCTTCACGTACAGCTAGATATTTTAGTCCTATTTTCATCAAGCGTCGACTTTCTCAACAAATTTTAATAGAAGTCTCCAATATCAAATTTCACGAAAATCTGTCAGGTGGGACCCAAGGCGATATATGCGGACAGACAGGTAGACACATATGACGAAGCTTAACCTTTTAAAGCCTAGCGGTAACTTTACATACCACCAGGTTTAACATTAAAAAATTCTACGTGGTGCCCACATTGCCTTTGCGTGTTTTGTAAGGATCTCAGAACAAACAGCAACTTCTGCCTTATAAAACATTAAGAGACTGGTTTTTATAACCGAAGTGGAGAGTGTTTACAGCGCGGTACGCACTGAGTCCTTATATAAAACAGATACGCTTTGTCTTTAAAGGGTTAAAAGGCGATTTTCGCGGCTAGACAATGCACCTAAAAGCGACTCTTATAGTTACTCGGACAAGTACAACACTTTCAAACCTACAAAGCTGGCTTACGGGGTTGATACTTCTGGCTTGGGGAACCACACGGTTCGAATCTGGACTGGCCTCTGTCCCTCCAGGATAGTAGGCCTATACTTCAAACAGGGTCACGACCGCATCCTTCCACATCCTTTCCAATTCACTCGACTACCATCATTAACGCTCATGGTCACTCAGATACAGTGCGAAATCCTGAAGGCATCGTTAAAGAAACAACAAACAAATCTCATACTATGCATCCCATTGCGTTATCTCTGTTAACAAATGGTAGTACAAGTAGTTTAAAGTTAAATTCTCTACGCAACTAATTACAAGGATCAAGACCAAAATATTTCATTCTATAAATATTCATGTGAGGAATGAATCTCAGTCCACTACTGACATGATACCGCGTATTTTATACGAACTCTGAAACTAAAATTTTTATATTTTCACACACTTATCCCAATGACGCCTTTTTAAAAGTCGAAACATGTTGCTGGACATAATGTAAGATTTACTTACACAAAAAAGGGCTGCGTCTGACGGTGTAATAGTACCATTTGTTAAACCACAATAAATAACACACGTGACTACATTCCACACGCTGTTATCGACTGCGTCCATTACACACAACAGCAGCATTTCAGGCACGACAGACTAAATCTTTTGAACAGCTGACGACTGGTCACTTCTAGACACGCACGTTAGGAAAGTTCGGCCGACACTCAAGTTCTCTGACACAAAATGAAAGTCTCTTCTGAAAAGACTGATTGCTTAAGCATCAGCCAAATTAGAGTAGTAAGTGCCAAGTTTCCTTACTGGTGCATCAAATAACGCTCCTCCAACTCTCAATGGGACATAAAGTACGGAACACTCGGAAGCAAGTGTTTATAGCTTGTTTTCATACAACACCCCAGCATTTACCTGGCGGCAATGAGAAAAACTAGAAACAAACAAATCAGTCACGACAGTCGGCATCCAAGCCGAAAATCGAAGCCGGTGCGTGCCGAACATGAAAAAGAAATGGTAACCACTGCAGTGACAGGTTAGATGAGCACAATGCTGTCAAACAGCCACACACTTCAGCCACAATACAACTGATCACAACAGCACAAATCCTTCAACTACAAACGATAGTCTGACATCTCCCAGCGCACGGATCACTACCTGTCTGTGTATGTAAACCCATGCATACGTGCGGGTACGTATATGCATGTATGCAGATTCAGACATGAAAACTATCTATACAATATAGTTAAACCGACCTCCAACAATGTACGTATGTATAATACAAGAAATTTTACTAGTCAAAAGTGGCATTATATTTGGGGCGTATGATTTAAAATGTTATATCGTAGTTCCTTATATTTCGTGCACTCTACGCTACAAAAATCTCTCTCAGGTTACGAAACTGGATTACAAATGAGCCTATGTTTAAAACAAGTCGCTGAGGATTCTGGCAAATAAACATCACAATATGAGAATGACTGTGGAACGCATTACACAGCACATGTATAAAACTGCAGTGCATACGGAAATGTTACCTCTTTTGCAAATTAAAAAGTCAGCCTTGTGAGCAGCACAGCAGAACAAAATATATATAAGAAAAACATCCAATCATCCACAATCACAGCACACCTAAAATTCTGGCAAGAAGTCAAGCCACTCTTCCCTCTTCACAAGACAGAAACACACTACAAGTTGCTAACCCACTGATCCACACACAGACACATATGTTTATACTGCTCTTTATTTTCTGCGTTAATTCTGGCCTCGTTCCAGGGCACTGGTTCCTCTCTCTTAACAAACTAACGCACTGTTTATTACACACAAACTACGAGTGCATTTAACGTCACTGATGCAGTCATCAACTTTCAACTCTCTGTTCAACACACACGCCAAGACAGTTAACGTATACTGCGGTGTCGGAGTTATTCTCAATGTAACCTGACGTTACCTGTTTAGTAAAAGTGGGTGAGACAGGCGACCTTCGCGTTTTAAGGTCGTCTAAATGAGCGTTGGTTTGCACTTGACTGTATGGTAATTTGCGTCATGGAGCTGAGGTACCTACATTCGTGGGGTATGTGACCTGGCATGGCTGTTAAGACGAGGTTTAACTGAAATCCTACAAACACAGATAAGGACTGTGAATTACTTCCTCAGATAGTATCAACTACCGAAGCTACCTGATAGCGTCACTGTAGTGTTCACTGGTATTTTTCAGTGGTGATTAGAAACACTCCCCTATAAATGTATGAGTGTTTACGCGATTCGCAAAATTGCGGAAGGCAACCATTAGCGTCATGTCCGTCCGTCCGTCCGTCCGTCTGTCCTGCCCGTCCGCATGGAACAACTCGCCTCCCACTCGGCACATTTTCATAAAATGTTAAATAAGAGTATTTTTAGGAAATCGGTCGAGGAAATGTTTTTTTAATATGACAACTATAACGAGCACTTTACATTAAGACTTATGCACATTGGTGATACTATCTCGTTGAATTCTTCTCAGAATGAGAAATTTTTCATATGAAACTAGTACACAAAATCAAAACACAAATTTTATGTTTTTTTTTTCGAAAACAGTGCCGTTTATGAGATAATGTGGAAAAATACGGTAGAGCCAGACAGGCCACAGATGACAATATAATACGGCGCATGCGCTTTGCATGCCGGATAACTAAGGCAAGAATACAAACACACACTCAGAATATGTAATACTGATGGTCCTTCCGCGGGAATGATGGTTACGCGAACGCGCCTCAATGTTACGTTACACGTACACTGCCTCTCTTGTTAGGTTTTCGCAGCGGTGTAGTGAGAGGTCTATCCTGGGATGTGGCGCCGCGTCTTTGGGTGACTGATGTCCTCAGTTTCGAGACAAGTCACTCGGTTACATGCTTAAACACTTATAATGTTGTGATACTTTCTAAAAATTCCTTCTTAGTAGCAACATATTAAAGCGATAATAAATAGCAGGAGAAACATTCCGGTCGGATGTGCAGTGTTCTACCCGTTGTGTTAATTTATACAACAGTCCAAGGAAACGTGTAGATTTCCTCACTTTCGTGCAGGTATCCTCATTTCGCAAATTCACGCTTTCAAACGCCCAACTAACCAGTTGGTTGGTGGTGTGTAACATTATTAATTCGCAGCTGCATTTGCCCACACCTTCTCTCTTGTACTGCCAGCACAACTCCTCAGTACCCCCGAGGCATTAACTGACGCATTTATTCAGCCACGTTCATCTGCTTGTTGAAATCAAGTCTTAAGCCCTCAACACAATGCAGCATGATCGATGCTGATTAATTAGAATTACTAAATACAAACTGATTAACACTTGAGGATTACGCAATCACGTTCTGGCGATATTTAATCTCTTTACCGCGTACTGCTGTAATCATTAAACCACGAGAAATAATTACCGTCATGCTGCGTAGGAAGAAAGTACTAACCCAGATACTCGACCAAAGAACTACGGAACACAAACCTCACGCCGTAAGCTCTCCGATGCTTCACAGCACGCAGAGCATGTGCCTAATATGCAAATACATTTTATGAAGTACAATGCTGTTAATTAATAGTACGTCAGGACTACTCTCAGATGGCAGACAGGCAGGGCTTTTCTTGTTATGAACTGAACTTTCGACAGTCTACAGAAGTACGCGCGTTAGCTTTCTCATTCTGCATAAACAACCTTCTGCCTCGCACATCTGCCTTCCCACCTGTCTGCCTGGTCCTTGCTGGCAGACCAGATAAGGTACAGAAATGTACAGCCCTTCAAATGCAAACGGTATTCATTCGCCACGCAACCTAAACGTTGCCTACCTACTATTTACAAGAGGCGGAACCATGCCGGTATACAACAGAAAGGATGTGACGTCATATCCTGCAGTTTTTTAACAAAATGAATAAAATGCAAGAACAATTCAGAGTTGGATTCTTGCAGTGAACGAACAAACTTCCGCGTGTCAGTTAAGAGGCTGAAGTGCATACCGTTGTTTGCAATTCTGGTGACACTTATTAGATTTAAATAGCAGACAGACCAAAAAAAGTAGTTACGAACATTAAATTACATAACTGGGAATAATTAAATAATTTAAGATCAGTTTATCCACAGCAAAAAGTGGGCAAAGAACATGCACTGCCGCTGCTTATAAAGAAGAGCAATGATCACTCAGAAAGGACTAAGGTTTCGGTAGGCCTACTGTACTTTGGAACGTGTGCTAAAGAAATAATTACACACAGACTGCAGGGACACATCAAACAAATTTCTGAATCAGTGCTAATCGGTTCTCTAGCTTTATCCGGATCTTACATGCGGGACGGACATGAAGGTAATAGGCGCTTTTCGCGACTTACGCGAACGAGCATTTTGAAATTCAGAGTGTTCCGTGCTATGAAAGAGATGGAGGTCCCCGGTTTCGAAAGTGATCCTTCTGAGTTATCTTCGGTAAGTGGCAATATCAGTGAAAGAACCCCGTCCTGCCATCTCATAACAATCAAATTAAACGTCTAGAGAATTCCACAACGCAAACTTTCTAGTTGCCGTAACAAAGTGAAACGAATGTCGAAAATGTCGGCACGGCAAGAGTGAGTGGGAATTTGCAGTATCAATTTAAATCAAAATTCGTTCCGTGATCCGAAACAGTGAAAACATTTATAACATAATGGGACAAAACATGATCACGCTAGACCCACGGGCCTGGGACTCTGCTATCCCTCAACGGTGCCTTAAGTGTGCGTTAAAGAGGTCAGGGTCAGGGAAGTCAGTTCATAACGAATCGATAACACATCGACAAAAATATTCAATGCCAAGAGACGTATGTACAGTGCTATTCTGCGTATTGATACACCATGTAATTTCCTGGTAACGAAATTACTCTGCTTTTGCGGAAAGTAGCATAAATTCAGAAGTCCTTCTATTACAGAAAATGTGGGAAAACATTTCACTTTGCTGTGAGGAAGGAAGAAACCCATGTCACGCCAGCTGTGTAATGAAAGTAAAAGTAAAAGCGCACCATTTAGGACTCGGAAGATATAACTACAAGTACAATATATAGATCGTGGTAAATAAATGCTAACACAGAGTTTAAGATTCAATTTACCAGTAATTTGGTACGTAGACACTTAAAAAGCTCTTAACTCGAAAAACGTTTCAGCATTGCGTCACTAAGCGCAATGTTGCCAAATATAACCTCATGGCGTAATCCTAGGTGGAGACTCAGTCAGGGATCAACAGAGCTACCTCTTGCATATCCACGCATGTGCAGTGTACACGCCTCCCGCATTCCCGCGTGAGGTGGGGTCATCCTTTAAATAGCTGAGATTCCAGAAAAAGAGAGGGAGGCAATTGCAGAACTAGCCTCAGTTTATCCTAGCGTACAGACTTTGTCATGTGATGGGAAAAGAAAGATCGCAATGGGAAAGTTGCCTATCGCCGTTTTTCCGCATGGCTCATCTGGAAATTACATTTCTATTACATCTGAGACTACGGTTACAGGGATAATTTAATTTCTATTCGTGATGGTGAAGCATATATACCCTACTTTAAACGAAGGACAAATCAAACTTTTATGTATTTTCTATAAGAAGCCGTAACTATCTGTCGAAGACAAAAAACACACACACACAATACATGCATGCATGCATGCAACATACATATATACATACATACATACATACATACATACATACATACATACATACACACACACACACACACACACACACACACACACACACACACATACATACATACATACATACATACATACATACATACATACGTTACGTACGTACATACATTCATAAGCAAGTTTACTGTGAACTAATTGGGCCAATATTTGCATTACAAAAAGCAGTCCTGCATGCTTCGGCTACCGTTCATAGCCATCCTCAGGGAGCAACAATATCAAACACATATATAGCGTTGTTTTGTGGCTTCTCGAAGTACAGTATGGCTGTTCATGGTGCGCACACAGAATGTTAATGGGTTTTACACTCCATTTAAACTCGAAAAATTTCCACTCTCTCAAGATGTTAGGATGCAGCACTTTTAAACTTTTAATACTCTCCTTGTATTATAATAATTTTAGAAGACTTTAATATAAAACTGTACACTGCTGTTGAACAGTACATTGGCATTAATATTAATTTTATATTTTACCATTTACAATCGACAAGTCACAAAACAATGCTGTATTTTTTCTCTGGCGCAACATACCCAGTGGGCCAGAGCCTCCTCATTATCGAGGCTTCACGACCACACTCAGACACACCACACTCACACACGCCACACTCACACACACCACACTCGACAGTACTCCTCTGAACGATTTATCAGCCCGATGCAGAGACCTCTATCTGATAACACGCAACACTCACAAGAGACAGATATGCATGCCCCTGGCGAGATTCGAGCCCGCAAACCCAGCAAGCCAGCGGCTGCAGACCCACGCCTTAGACCACGCGGCCACCGGGATCGGCAAAAGTTTAATTACTAGATAATATTAAAATTTACGAGGTAATAAGCTTCTTTAACATTTAGTTCTCATAAAATGCTCAGTAACACATAAAACTATAATGACAAGCGGTACACAGATTTTTGAAAATATATCTCAGTAAAATCTGTGACTTTCAACTGAAGTATTTTTAACATACGGTGAACACAAGCGGCATACAGCGAGCAGCATGCCTGAATAGGTAGCACGATATTTGAACAGCTCTGCAATAAGTACGTTGCATCCGGTGTACACCCACTGGCCTCCTTCAAAGTCAAGGCCAATATGTTAGCACAATCACAAAGAATGCACCTAGCCGTATTTGTACTGAATGGAGTAGACGTTGCCACACTCGTTTGTTAATCTAATGATATGTTGAAACGAGTTTAGCTCTTTTCAAACGAACAGCAGAATGTAAACAGTACGACAGCAAACTTCGCGCGCTCAACGCCACTAATACCAAAGCCTGCCACTAGACATGAGCCCCAGCCAGTACCACCCAATTCCCACATCCGAAACGTATCTCCTTCAATCTCGCATCTGCCTCTCGGTCTTACAGGCGGACGATTACAGAGACATTTTCCTGCAAAAATGTTTCCCGTTCCAGCCACACCCCCAGCCAATTGCCTCACTGATGCCACAGCCGTAATTATGCACGTGGACACATTAACAGTAGGGCACGGTCTACTCAAAATAAATGTGTACAAATTTTGGCGGGGAACACGAAAGTTTTCAAAACTGAATCACCTATCTCAACAACGTCTGGTAGTGGGATGCACAACTACCGGGTGCTAGATCGCCGTGGCGACTACATTTTGCACTGTAGCGCCTAATACTTGAGGGCACTCAATATGGTACTTCATGTCACCCTCCTGGCGCCTGTAATTTTGAGGTGGCTCCTGGATTTCTTGAAAATTTGTGGACCCCTTGTCTAACAAGTACTAAAGACAGATGTGGCCTACCTGTATCCGAACTAGAACGAAGTTCCTCCACCCCCCCCCCCCCCGCGGCCTTCAGTACTCAATAAATAGCACATAATTCAACTGGAAGTCTCGCCAAATCACAGTACAAACTGCGCCAGTATTTAAGCAACCCATAGGGTCATAATTCTTTAACAAATAATGTGCGTGCAGATCGCACGTGTCAGCACATCGGAAGAGACTAATCACTTGAAGATTTACCACAGCCGGATGATGTTTAAAACCATCCTACTTATTCTTGTATACTTAGCACATACTTCTGCTGCTAGTAAAATGTGTACAATGCAGATATGTACAAGTATAACAAAAATTTGTGATGACTACGCAGTGACACTGGCCACCTTTCAGACACCGTAAATTAACACACATTTTTACGTGACATCCCAAGTTATCACATCTGGTACCAGAATTAGCTCTTGCAGAAGTCTGTTTTATTTTATTTCATTTCATTTCATTTTATTTCATCCCAGAACGACACTAACGAATCAAAATTTCATGAACGAAGAAATCAAGAGAAGACTGAACTCAAAGAATGCCTACCACCATCCGTCCACAATTTTCTGTCTTCCACGTTACCATCTAAGAATATACTGAACAAAATATGCAAACTATAATTTTTCCTGTTGTTTTACATGAGTGTGAAACTTGGTCTTTCACACTATGGGAAGAACACAGGCTGGGGTGTGCGAGAACAGGGTGCCAGGCAGCAACTGGATAATGAAGAGCTTCATTATTTTTACTCCATTATTATTCGGGTGTCCAAATCAAACACGAAAGATGGGTTAGGCATCTTGTACGTATAGGGGAAAGGGAAAATTGCAAACGGGGTTTTGGTGGGTAGATCTGAACGAGAGAGACCATTTGAATGACCTAAGCAGATTGGATATATTAACCCTTTAAAGACGAAGCGTATCTGTTTTATATAAGGACTCAGTGCGCACCGCGCTGTAAACACTCTCCACTTCGGTTATAAAAACCAATTTCTTAATGTTTTATAAGGCAAAAGTTGCTGTTTGTTCTGAGATCCGTACAAAACACATAAACGCAATGTGGGCACCACGTAGAATTTTTTAATGTCAAACCTGGTCCTATGTAAAGTTACCGCTAGGCTTTAAAAGGTTAAAATGGATGTTACAAAAGATGGGAGGGCTGATATGGTTCCGGACAAGGATAAGTGGCTTGTTCTTGTGAACACAATGAGATTTCGGGTCGCACAAAATTCGGGGGACTTCTTGGCTAGCTAGGGAACTAGCTGCTTGTCATGAAGAACTGTGCTCCACATAGTTAGCAGGATGGTTATGGTTTGTTTAACTAAGCTGTTGGCGGATCCGGCTTCATAGCGTCGAGTGGCAGAATGATCAGTGAATACTACATTGGCCAAATCTGGAGTACCATCCCAACGTTTGCCTGAAGGAATTCGAGGGAAACCATTGGTCTAATCTGCAGTACCATCCCAACGTTTGCCTGAAGGGATTAAGGGAAACCATTGGTCTAATCTGCAGTACCATCCCAACGTTTGCCTGAAGGGATTGAGGGAAACCACTGGTCTAATCTGCAGTACTATCCCAACGTTTGCCTGAAGGGATTGAGGGAAACCACTGGTCTAATCTGCAGTACCATCCCCACGTTTGCCTGAAGGGATTGAGGGAAACCATTGGTCTAATCTGCAGTACCATCCCAACGTTTGCCTGAAGGGATTGAGGGAAACCACTGGTCTAATCTGCAGTACTATCCCAACGTTTGCCTGAAGGGATTGAGGGAAACCACTGGTCTAATCTGCAGTACCATCCCCACGTTTGCCTGAAGGGATTGAGGGAAACCATTGGTCTAATCTGCAGTACCATCCCAACGTTTGCCTGAAGGGATTGAGGGAAACAACTGGTCTAATCTGCAGTACCATCCCAACATTTGCCTGAACGGACTAAGGGAAACTGGTATAATCTGCAGTACTATCCTGACATTTGCCTGAAGAGACTGAGTGAAAAAACTGGTCTCAACTGCAGTACTATCCCAACGTTTGCCTGAAGGGACTGAGGGAAATAACTGGTCTAATCTGCAGTACTATCCTGACATTTACCTAAAGGGACTGATGAAAACAACTGGTCTACACTGCAGTACTGTCCCCACACTTGCCTGAAGGGACTGAGGAAAAATTGGTCTAAACCGCAGTACTATCCCCATATTTGCCTGAACGGACTAGGGAAACTACTAAAATTTCCGCCAGGACAGTAGTCTCTCGACCGAGATTCAAACCTGTGACCCCCGCACACAAATCAGAAACGATGCCGCTTGCGCCAATTTGCTCAGCCTGAAAGCTGTACAGCTAGCACCAATGCAGTGTTCTCATACAGTAACATCCCGTGACGTCACGACAGTGTCATGCGGAATGTTTCTCGCTTTTGATTATTTCTGTGACAGTCATTGGACAAACTCAGACTAACGCTTTGGATGTATGGGATTAATCATTCACTGCCTGCCCTGCACAGATAATTGATGATAAGAGTAAATACCTTAACGGACGAGATAATGAACAGATCAAAAGGCAGATAAAAGAGAGATAGCGGTATTTCGCAATCCTACAGTCGTTACTACACTTGTTTCACATTCTGCAGGTATCACAGAGACTTAAGCACTGGATTCTGCTGTTCTCTTTCGTATGCCTACCTCCTGCTGGACCGATTACTTTCTAATACACATTCTAAAATCATCACTTAATCCAGAATAACTGTAACAGTCCTTGAAATCTAATTTTCGTTCAGATTTTAAATAAATTCGCAGCCTTTTACAGAAACCACATGTTCACTACTCTATTAATAAAAGCCCCGTATTTGACCGTACCCTTACGAAGTTGAATCTTGTCTACACACTCATACCCTATCACATTTAATCCTCAAAAGCTCAGTGGTTACATTATGTACCATCAAGTTTTAACCTTTTAAAGCCTAGCGGTAACTTTGCGTACCACCGGGTTTAACATTAAAAAATTCTACGTGGTGCCCACACTTCGTTTATGTGGTTTGTGTGGATCTCAGAACAAACAGCCTTATAAAACATGAACAGACTGGTTTTTATAACCGAAGTGGAGTGTTCACAGCGCGGTACGCACTGAGTCCTTATATAAAACAGACACGCTTCGTCTTTACAGGGTTAATATTTAAAAACTATATATTTTCTTACTAAGCGTATATCTGCGACTTTTGTAGATTTCACGATAGAACAAGCAGAGATTTCACTGTGCTCCATTAGCTTACCGGTTTTTATAATCCAGGAGAGTGTTTACGGCGCTGTACGAAATGAAACTTTAAACACAATATAGGTTAATTTATATCTTATAAGGGTTATGGTTCATGTAAATAGTTTTCACTTGTCAGTTCTGGTACGTGGGGCTCCAGGTCACCCGCGACTTCAAGTTACACACCTCATTACCTTGGCACGGATTAATGAATGGCCTCAAATCTAGTAAGTCCCTACCACAAGCTTCACACACAGTGTGCACGACACATCCTTTTCACTTCCACAATACTTTTTCCTTTCAAAAACCAAGAGACTTCATTTTTCATGCCCACCGCGAACATCAAAAAAAATATTAGTGTTGCGCAAGGAGTGCGGTGACTTCGTTTGGTCGTTGCAGGTTCTGCCATGAGACACCCAGTTTCGTGCGATGGTTACTCCAGGAGCCAGGGGTCACTCAACTTCCGCCAACACCATGAGGATGCCAAACAGATGTTTGTAACGGTGTTACACCACGGTACATGACGTGCGAATCGGACAACTGAAGGAAATGGCTGGCGCTCCCCCCCAGGCCTTATTGCGTCATGCTTATCTTCGGACATTTAGTAGTGGAATTAACTAAGCAGAATCGCACATGACACAACCGAGCCGACCTAACGGCACAGGCAGTTGGAGCACTGCCATCAGTCGACAGGTCCCCAACTGCGTTGCGTTCGGGCCTCCGTTAAATCGAGTTTATTCCAACAGTTCCTCGGTTTCGACGCTGCTTACACAGAACTAGCGGCATACCGCCGACTGGCCGGGTGTTTAGTTCTCTCATCGTCTGCATTTCGAGTTTCCCATCCACGTTACCTGCAATACTAGATGTAAATAACTGGCCACCTTGGATTGTCTCAGGTACTAGCTGGACATAATCTGCGATCCAAAAGAGCAATTCTCAATATGAAATAAACTTCACTTTGCCGGGAATCGAATGCCGGCAGTTCGACAACTTTACTGACAGATTTGCTGTGCTTCTGCTTTTTGAATACAGTATATCTAGGCACAGTAAACATCAAGAAATTGGACGACATTGAATTGAACGACAGATGCTTGTTAAACAAAATTTCGTTTCCATGCCTGGGGGTTGCGCAAATTTTTAGTGCCTTCAACATTCAATATCCGAAGCAACTACCGTCACATTCATCAGGACGTTTTCCATTCTTACGCTGTACGTAACAAAAACACGCGTTAGCGTCCGAAACGTTCTATGTTTTTGTTAAATGCAGTGTGACGATGGAAAAAGTCCTGGTGAAAGTGAATGATTTTGGTCACGTAAAACCACTGTCATAACCTTACGTTTACAGTATCCGAGGTCATTACATTTATATCCTGGAGAACATCACGGAGCTTCATTATTTGTACTCGCCTATTAAAGACGAAGCGTATCTGTTTTATATAAGGACTCAGTGCGTACCGCGCTATAAACACTCTCCACTTCGGTTATAAAAACCAGTCTCTTAATGTTTTATAAGGCAAAAGTTGCTGTTTGTTCTGAGATCCGTACAGAACACATAAACGCAATGTGGGCACCACGTAGAATTGTTTAATGTTAAACCTGGTCGTATGTAAAGTTACCGCTAGGCTGTAAAAGGTTAACGTGATTAAATAGAGAAATATATGCAACACACGTCACTAGCACAATTAACAATACATACACAATTTTTCTTGATAAAACTGACGGAAAGGAACCGCTTGGTAAACCGGGGGACATGTGAAGGTATCATATTAAAATGAATGTTGGAGAAACATGCGGTGAAAAGACCCAGTGAAGGGCTCTTGTAAAAACGGTGATTAACGTACGAGCGCTATGTAAGGAGAACAGTTTCTTGTCCAGGTAATTAGCTTGAACTGTTAAAGGACAATTTCTCGCCTTGTAGTTAGATACGAAACACGCATTTAGTACTGTGAGGACATTTGATAGCGCCATAAACAACTTTCAAAAGATGGCAATTATCAAACACACCCGCCTTTGAAGTTTAACCCACGCTCTATAAAAATGTTTTTAATTTGCGCCACTCAGCCACCGCCACCGCCTACCACAGTGGACACATACACGGTAATTTCTTCCTAACGAAGTGCAAATGACCAGTTATGGTTGCCTGCGAACAAACAACACGCGTAATAATAACTGGGTCTTAAACATATCGCAGAAATACTCTCCACAATATATTAGGATCTATACTTACATTCTAAACAAGAATACAATTTATTCATAACATCAACACCTCAACAAAATACTCGTAACACTGTTCTTGGGCATGTAAAGAGCGGGCGGCAACAGAATTTTACGCAACCGGCAATAGAAGTGCGAAAATTGCCCCTAATTACATGCAATGGACACATGCTGACCAATTTGCCTACCCTGCTGTATGAAAAGTCATTTTTCGCTACCTGCTCTTAGACAAGGACCCTGAAACAGTCGTTAAGAATGGTACGGTGCAGGCACTGGCTACTGTAATGGGCAACAAGCCACATAATGTGGTGGTGTTACTAAGCTGCATTTCTCTCTTGAGATTTATTTGCTACGCAGTAAAATGGATCTTAACGGGAAGTGGATGTGAAGCTGTAACATCGATGCACATGAGTCAAGACAGGCGTCAATGGCGAGTTCTTGTGAACACGGATATGAATCTTTGGGTTCTGTGGAAGGTGGGAATATCTTTGCTAGTTCAGCGACTATCAGCTTCTAAACAATTACACTGGTACTTTTCGCTAGTTATCGTCAATAAAGACTTTCAGTTTTAAATAAGGCAGAACCCAAAACTGCAACATTAACAATTTAGAGAAGAAAATTAACCTGAATGGTATTTAAAGACTGCGAAGCTTATCTGTTTTATATAAGGACTCAGTGCGTACCGCGCTGTAAACACTCTCCACTTCGGTTATAAAAACCAATCTCTTAATGTTTTATAAGGCAAAAGTTGCTGTTTGTTCTGAGATCCGTACAAAACACATAAACGCAATGTGGGCACCACGTAGAATTTTTTAATGTTAAACCTGGTCGGAAGTAAAGTTACCGCTAGGCTTTAAAAGGTTAAACCCACTGCGGCTCGGTCATCATAACCTCTCAGCTGTGTAAGGAAATAATAGCCGTTGGTTCGGAGAGTCATACAGAACACAGAAGTACACTGTACGGAAAATGTACAATTTTCGAAGTTCAACCTCGTCGTAATGAAGTAACCATTCGGCTGAAAAGCGCTGATGATCTAAGGTTCAAAGCCTGCATGAAGTTACTGCCGTCCGCTGTTATAATACTCGTACACAAAACAGCGAGGGAAGAGGTATCACAGTGCCCTTATTTTGTTACAGACAATGCGTAATCCCATCTCAGGGTTATTTACCAACTTTCAACAGTTATGCCATATTTAACATGCATCGTCGAATGGTTGGGCGGTGGGCAGGAAGGATTCGATCGCAGGGCACATTAACCGAATCGAAATCATTCGAGTCAAGACATCCCTATGACTCTGAAAAAGGTTGATCCCCAGTTTCGCTCGATTGGACTGAACACTTCCAACATAACAAGAGGTACAGAGAAATTCAGTTCGAAACAAAGCGGTTTATCTTTGCAGCAGCTTATGAGTCAGGCTCTGGTCTACTTAAACCCTTTAACCTTTTAAAGCCTAGCGGTAACTTTACGTACCACCAGGTTCAACAGTCAATAACTCTCCATAGTGCTCAAATCGCGTTTGAGTATTCTGTACATATCTCGGAACAAACTGCAACTCTTACCATAAACATCAGCAACTCATTCGTTTTTTTATAACCGAAGTGGAGAGTGTTTACAGCGCGGTACGCACTGAGTCTTTATATAAAGCAGATTACGTTTTGTCTTTAAAGGGTTAAAGACGAAGCGTATCTGTTTTACATAAGGACTCAGTGCGTACCGCGCTGTAAACACTCTCCACTTCGGTTATAAAAACCAGCCTCTTAATGTTTTATAAGGCAAAAGTTGCTGTTTGTTCTGAGATCCGTACAAAACACATAAACGCAATGTGGGAACCACGTAGAAATTTTTAATGTTAATCCTGGCGGTATATAAAGTTACCGCTAGGCTTTAAAAGGTTAAGACACCAACTACGAAAAAGCCAGCGGCAGAGAAGACATAAGAACGCTTTTAAACGCTCGGGGCTGCTGGTTTACGGCCAGGAATTCGAACTGAATGTATTCAAGATACAAACTGGTATTAGTCACACTACTACGTTCGCTTTTACTCCTTCTAGGGTAACGGGAGTCACACTTCACGCTCATGTCTGTTGTGCTCGTCTGACGACGTTTCAACAGCCGTGGACACACGGTTCCCTTACAGCTCTGTAACCTCAAAAATCGGCTTGTGTCACGGATGAAGTCAGTTTACATGTACACCTAATTTTGTTTGACACAATTCCTATATCATACAGTTTGGTGCACACATCTGTGATGTACTGCAGCAAAGTACCATCCAATGCTTTCTAAAAGAAGCGGCCGGCAAATAGGCGGGATAAATTATTTTACACAAACAGTTCGAAAAATTAAAAAAAAACTATCAATTTACAAAATTATTCCCCGGTCACATTTAAATTTGTTGATTTTTCTCTGGTTCGTAAATTCATTTGCCTCCTCACACGTACGTGTCAGGCATACGCCGGGATAGTCAATAGGCCTACGCAGTTGCATAGCTAGGTTTTTGGGCGCCCCGGGCAAGCACACACAACGGCCGCCCCTAACAGATATTATGGCCTTTAAAAATCACACTATTTATTGAATTTATTTTCATTTGGCACAATAATTTAAGTTCGTTAAGGGAAGAGAAGACTTTCCTAATTTAAGGGAAGAGAACACTTTTGTTATTCAAAATATTCATTTTTCTGCCCATTTTGCGTCCCCTTGGGCTCTGCTGCCCGTGGCGGCCGCACCGCTTGCAACCCCCCCCCCCCCAGCTACGCCCCTGTGGGGGGATTACGATCGCCCCCTTCCACGTTTTCCAATTCGTTACCACCACCCAACAATTCGGCGCTAAGAACTACAAATAACGTCGACGGGAAGTAGAAAGTTCACTCTCCATGGGAACCAATACGATGACTTCAGCTTTATCACCAACAGTTTACGACTTGCTACGAAAAAGCAGCAGCAGCACCCGCATTTCACCCGGGATATGATCAGGTTATGTAAATTCCATATGCACAGCCATTATTTTATCTGACAAACATTGTGTGACTTCCTGTCGGCTAGCTTATAGCATTAACGTAGACCACACTCGCGGCAGAAAAGCGACGAGAACCGACAAAACGAAATCTGCCGCATAAAACAGGATCCTGTATAGTGCTAGTAAAGAAAAGCAATTCCTGTACCAGCCTGGACAGGCCCAGAGGGTTCCAAGGAGGTTAAGGCTCCCAGATTTCAAGACAGTCGGCACATGAAGGTGGTAAGGTTGTCATCTCTACGCTCTGGTCGCCTTTACACCCCAGGAAATATTCCTGGTACTCATTTCTGTTACAGCCTGAGTCGACCCCAGGGCCATAGTGCGACCGAAAGCATTATGTTAATTAAAAATCCAATTACACCATAGGAAATCGAACACGCGACCTTCCGGCTGTACAGTACTAGTAAGCAGTCACAAATCTGCCGACCATAATGGCCACGCGATCTACAGCGCGTACTGCCTGCCGCTCAAACCCTGGGAAGGCGAGTTCGAAACACACTCGTGGCAATAAAGTACGCGATGTCGTACACATGTGTGACGCCGTGTACTGGCCTTGCGAATGACAGATCCCTGGTCCACGGAATCCTACCAGACGATTATGAAACCACGTAACCACAAAGCCCTAAGCAGCAATGGATTTTTGTGCGTTCAATATAATTAAAACTTGAAATAACAAGTAACACTCAAGTTATGGAATTAAATTCACTCATGTAATTAACAAAAATGCCGATCCCGGCGGCCGCGCGGTCTAAGGCATGAGTCTGCTGCCGTTCGCTTGCTGGGATTGCGGGTTCGAATCCCGCTGGGGGAATGGATGTCTCTTGTTAGTGTCGTGAGTGGTCAGGTAGAGGCCCCTGCGACGGTCCGAACCCTCACGCAGAGGTTTCCTACCGAATGTGTACGTGTCCTTGAGTGTTATCAGATGCAACATTAATCCTCTTACACCTACAACGGTAGGCTGAAGAGGTCAGGCTAAGAAAGAAGCGTTAACAAAAATATTATGAATGACTGCCCAAATCACGGATAAAAACTACACCGCGACAGCCGAACATCAATTAAATAGCCGAAAGGCGAAAAAAAGTCATTTTATATAACATGTTTTTGTGCTGTCTACAGGAAAAGACAGGTTTTATGGTGGCCTTCGTTCTCAATATCAAAGTACGACCTACGTTCGTATACTAACTGAAATTTTAGCACAGAATAGCATTCAGCTCGTCACAGAGGCAGCTACCTATACAACATTCAACAAACACGAGACGAACATCCATGAACTCAGCTGGATTCGAACCCGCAATCCCAGCAATCTAACGGCTTCAAACCTACGACTTAAGACCGCATAACCACCGGGATCGCCTGAAATCAATGCTTACTCACGTAAAAAAAAAAAAAAAAAGATTCAGAATGACGATTCGAACTGCATCAACAAAAACAATACTTCAGCATTTCTTGAACAGCTGTGGCTATTACATGCAGTGACAACCACCACAAATTAACGGTTTAAATCCCAGCAATAACTGTGTGTTCTAGCCGTAACAGAGTTTATTCTCTGGGGCGTAGAAACTGAATTTTTACACGTAATTCAGAGGAATGTCAAACCTCAACAGGCTAAGTTTTGTAATATACATATCTGGGTGTTCTCTGTTAGTCCACGGCACGAAGCAGGAAACAGAAAGCGAAAGAAACTGTACGTATTGGACACAGAACTACTATAAAAAGAATAGGTGACTCCGTTTTACTTCGGATTTTGGAAACTGGCAGATCTAGTGACAAGAAAGAACACATATGGCAGAAGAAAACTGCCAACTGTGAAAGCGATGAAAGGCAACATGAATGTCCTTGACCCACCTATTCTTGTGTCACTGACAAAGGTCCCTTGTTAAATGAATTCACTCACCAGGTGATTGAACGACCGCCATTTTTAATATCCTTGCAGGTAACCCGAGCACTCTCGATCAAATACAGCACATTCCTGAAGCGGAGCGAACAACAGCAAGTGAGTTTTGTCGGCGATATCGCTGCAATCTCGTTTATGAACGAACGAGGCCACTAAAACTGGAATGCCAGGTGTTTATGCACGTTACACAATCACCCCCTACATCACTCCCCACTACCGCACCTGACAGCTGCAACTCACTGCCAGTAACTACGATAGTTCTACTACGCACCGCCTTCCACACGTCGCTGTTACCAGATGCCGCTACTTGGCAGTCACGTGGCGTTTCACCGCTATTTTAAATTGAGTTTTACTCCAGCAGTCACTTAACTGGCTTTCTAGCGCAGCCTGTTTACATTTCTGGGCCGAACGCAAAAATAAATCTGGGGGCAAGGGCGCAGCTGGTGAGGTGAGTTGTGCCGCCGCCCCTGGCGGCAAAGTCCAAGCAGCGGCAAAATTAATATTTTACACAGAAAATATATTTTACTTTATGGGCTCAACGAACTTTAAATTACGGAACCAAATAAAAGGAAATTCAATAAATGAGTGTGAATTTTTCAAATCTCATCATTTATGTTAAGGGTGGTCAATGTCATTACTCGCTCTGGGGGGCCTAAAAACTTATCTATGCCACTGTTTAGGGGCCCGAAATATACAGTCCTCAAGTGGCAAGCCACATAGAGCGAGCACACATGTATGCATATATACGTGCACGCACGCACGCACGCACACAAAATATGTGTGACAAAATCTGAAATACAACCAGCACTTTTAGGGTCCTCCAAGCAAATGTTTAGCAATGAACAGCCCTGTATCCTCCAAGAATTTCGTGTCTACCTTCCCCAGTTAAACTTTTCTCATTTTTGTAACAGATTCTCAAGGTACTGAACTCCGGCTTCTACACACACCCCAAACCTTGCACAAAAAACATGCTACAGTCACTCTTAAAGTTTCCCTTGAATTCTTCCAATTAAAGCGAACTGCCCTAGAGTTTCTCTTCTTCAGTCAATTCCCCAAATAATGATGTTGGGATTAATTAAAAACAATGGTCAACATTTATTTCTTCAAAAACATGTCCACCCCCAACATATATTGTGAACTCCAAAAATGAAAAAATCACAAGTATTTATTGAATTTCGTTTTATTTGGCTCAATAGTTTAAAATCTGTTCAGTGCAGAAAATTGATTCACTTTTATTTCAGGCACCCATTTTGCCGCACCTTGGACTCTGCTGCCCAAGGCAGCCGCACCGCTCACCCTCCACTGTCTACACCACTGGGAACAGCTGTAGTTCTACACAATCTGCCTAATCCATGTTTTCTAGATAATACACTTTGCAACAATATTGCAAATGAACACTTGTTCAACAGAGTGAATTTCACAGGTGCACTGAGATCACGTGAGGTTCGTTTGCAGAAGTACCTGACTGACAAGCGTGCAAGTATCTCCATACCCAGTTATCAACTAGAATAACACAGCCACCACGTTGGCAAGCAAGGCCGCACATGCTGACTTTTATGTACTTGTATATTGCTCTCCTCAGGAATATGGTACCTTGACGTCTCTGTACTTACAGTCAGGTTCAGGTACCACTAGATGGCAGACAGTTAGGAAGTGAAGACACAATAATCTTCAACTTTAAAAGTAAAATCAATTTATATAACAAAAACATAACTGCATGGAATTTGTATTTGGAATTAGGGTTGATGGGAATAATCCTAATGAACCACCACAACTAGGCATTTGGAACTGCAAGAATGATTCTGAACAGAGCCATGAGGAAGGAAAATTCATGACCTCCCTGAAGTTTGCAACACTACCTACTATTTACTGGCTGACACTAATATTCTGGCACAGATTCAACACAACATTCCCTCAATACCAGCTACATATAGACTTTAATATCAATATGTTCAGTCACTACTATGATAGCATGACTGCACAGCACCACATCTTAGAATGTGGCAAGTAGTACTGCTCTTTACATCACAGTAACACATACATGCAAGATCACATATTTGGTGCAAAAAACTGAAAAAGGTGTGAACAGAAGATGGTAGAAGTGGCTCGGTAAAATTCCCTGAAATGATCACACCTGCACTTGGTTGAAATGCAACCATGAAGGGGGAAAGGGTCAATTATATGTCACCATCAGACCATGGAGGCAAATGTACAACAAAAGCAATGAACACACTACAGAATATGTTTCGGCAAGGTTTCCTGCCTGCACTCAATCGTCACTGTGGCATGTGGTCAACATCTGACCTAGGAAAAAATACATCATTCACAGATGGCACAGGAGAACTGCACAATGAAGCGCCAGCTACTACATACAACTACAGCAACCAATTTTGTTTAACAGATCAGAAATATCCACACATGCCACAAGTTGCACGTATTTTTCATTTTAGCCATTTATCCACTTTCAAAGTACACATCAAGGCTTGAAAACAAATGGGGAATTAAATTCTAATTCCAATGGCATCTGGCCATAGTCAATTGCACAACAGCAGCAGGCAGGTGCAGAGGCTGTACTCACATACCAGTTCACATATTTTAGCTAATTAAGTAAAATATCTTCCTACTAAAAACTAAGCTGGGCCACAGCTGAGGGCCAAGCGTGCCACATGCTAGATGCACCACAGCTACCAGGATGTCAATGCCACCCCTTGATCCCAGTCACTTCCTTATGAAACACAGCCCATAACTCATGCCCTCATGACAGAAGTATCAAACTTTAACTACAAAATACGTGAAAATCAAACCATTTGATGGTAACTGAACTTCCTGTGATTTCAGTAACAGTGTAAATGTTAACATTAAACATTACTGTCACCTCACTTCCTAATTTCTGGTCACATCCAGCCTCACACATAAAAGTAATATTATGCTTACAACACATTAGTCAAATTCGTGCTGTGTGAAAGCAACATTACCATGATGAAAAAAGCATATGCTGAAAGTACAGTATACACTTCAAAATAAAGCCAGTTAGAAAACAACTTAACTGTAATTCCTGAACACAAGCACCGGGGTACTGCAGTGTATTTGGTATTTTAAGAAGGGCAGAGACATCAGAATAATAATAACAACAATCATTCCTATCTTCCATGTATAATGTTGTTACATGTTTCAGCAAGCAACAGGAAACTGTGACAAAAATTACAAACATAAAAAGTTACTCACCACGTATTTCTCTGCATTCCTGTGATGAGAGCAATCCACCCTCCTCTTCCACATTGTCCAGAATCACACGAAGGCATCGGATATTTTCTTGACAAGTCGCCACAATCTCCGCCTTAAATAAAATTGCTTTATGTATTTCTAACCTCTAACAGTGCAAAAGAGCAGTGTACAGCATTTTGTTGACTGATAAGTTACTTACAAAGTCAGAAGCTAGCATCAGTTCAGGAGATGCCTTGGCCAGTTGCTTGCTGAACACATGTTCAGAGAATGAAAGCTGTGAGCGTGACTGATGTATCACATGTCGAATATCTTCAAGGTCCGAGTCACTGTCCAGCATCGAGGTGTCAACTGCTACACCCTGTATCCAAGAATTAAACAAATGCAGAACACACAAAGTGCTATATCCCTACAACACATCTAAGCTTGAAGTCCCTACAACTGCATTTTGAGTCCTAGGCCCAAGACTTATAACAAACTAGAAATAGCTCCATGAAACAGCATCGTGCAAGATCTGAGGTTTCCACATGGCTGTTATTAAGGATCCAAGGTTTTCTGGGATGTGATGTTGTGTCAAGGTCTCCTGGAATGTGCCAATGTGTCACTGCGTTAGTGTTTCCCAACACACTGTAGGAACATGATGCCTTCACCTTCAAGGGCTGAAAGTTCCAAAAAGAATTCAATTCTTCTTCGAACTTTCAACCCTTGAAGACGAAGGCACAATATTCATAAGAAATGTCATGAAACACTAAACCAGCAACATGGCATCATATCGGAGAAGACCTTGGACCAACAACAGCATTTTCTGTGAGAAACAACAGCATTTTCTTACGGTCCACAAATTACCTGCATTCTACGGAATCTGCAGGTTCATTATCATTTTGACAGCAACCTGATGACAGTCCGTTTTCTCAGCCTGATTCATCAAGCCTACACTCTCGTATCCTATTTCTGTAAGAACTAACTTCACATTACTCACAATTCAGGCCTACATCTCCCAAGCAGTCTCTGGCCTTCAGGTTTTTCAAGTAAAATTCTGCACGTGTTTCTCATCCCCCCCACATGTGCTGCATACCCTGACCATCTCCTTGAACTTGGTAATGTATATCCCAGCTTAAAATATGTCACTAAAATTAACATAATACTCAGATAATTTGATTTTACATAACTGTAACTTATAAATAACAAGTACTACATAAGCCACAAATTAATCAACCAACAACAAAAATATGCTCCTGTTTAGAAACTGTGTACTTGAATAACGCATTTCTCACCTCCTTCATCTCAACAGGTAGGGAAAGATATTCAAGTAGCCACTTACAAAAATCAAGAGATGGGATGTCAATACTAAGTTGGAACACACTGAAATAGGATGTGAGGAAGAGAGTTGCTCTGGATGTCTGTTACTGGGGAATTGTTCCCAGTGTTCTGAGACAAGAATTCTTCTTGGACGTTTCGACATTTGAAGACAACTACCTTGTCTTGAAAAACTGGGAATCACGTACCCAGCGACAGAGTGTCATATCACTGAAGAACAGAAACCTCACCTATGCCACCATGAAAACCCCAAAACTCACAAATTTCAAATGCCTAAATACAGCACCTTCTCTTGTGACAGTACGTAATCATACACACTATCACCAACTTTCATTCTACAAGCAAGGAATGTACTCTAACAACACAGGTAAAGTACATATAACGCAACATTTTAACACATTCACATAATGTTTATACCTCTCAGCTATCCTAGCACCCTGATACCATTTGTCAAAGAAAGTACTTCTATGGCTTTATGGCGATTCACTATCCCTGGAAACTAAACACTGTATTTAGGTCTTCCTGTAAAGTGCCTGATATTTTTGCCTGATTTTAACCAGATTTGTATTTTACTGACAGAGTTTAATGAAAGTCCCCAACATCAAATTTCATGGAAATGCACCCATTGGGAGCTGCATTGATGATGCACATAAATAGACATTATGCAGCTAACAGGCACTTTTCATGACTATGCAAACGAGCTTAAAAATGGGCTTAAAGTTGTCCATTTTGCTTCATAAGTACTTCCACCCTCTCTGCCACGAAAACAGCATTGCCTAAATGAATCTTATGCCCACACACGCATGCACACACACACGCACGCATGCACACCAGTGTACATCAGAACAGGCACAAATGACATTCACTACTACATGAACAAGAAAATGACTCACTGCTGGTCTTCGCCTCCATACAGGTGAAGGAATCTGATTTGCACTCAAGCTTGACGCACAATCTGATTGACTGTCAAAGTAATTGCGGTAGTCATCACCAAACTCAAGTAGCCGGCGAGCTGCTTCAGAGTCGGCCAGTTCTTCACTGTACGGCTCACTCATATATTTCTCCTGCAATAACAAAAGTGAGTTTAATTAACAATCAACTGATTTATAAATGAATAAAGATGTAATTGAGGAAACCCAATTCATTTCCTGAGGCAGGAATACCAATAAAGTATGACGGTATGTGGGCCCCACAGCCAGTCTGAACATTCTGCAGAAAAGAAAAAACTCTCGTCCCTACCAGGAATCCAAACCCCAATCATCCAGCCACTATCCTAGTGACTACACTAACTACATTATCCTGGCTCCCCATATATCTTCATTACCTCACATACGCTAAACACATTTCGGTTTTAGACCAAAATGTCAAACGACTTACCTGGTAGTTATCCCATGCCTGCTCAGAAAATGAGCTCAGCTGCTCCTCGGCTGCAATGGTGCTGCTTTTCTCCACATCACTGTCACCACTCCTCTTCATCCCAACAGTGACAGCACCTGCTACAGGCCCAAGTCTGAACATTGGCACCATTTGCTGTTGCAGTAACCCATGTTCATCATCTGTTTCAGTTCCACTGGTGACATCACCTGTGATAGAGTAAGCCAGCATTGCTGGGTCACTTGTAGCGTGCCTCTCTGGTATCTTCCTCGCAGTCATGGATGTACCAGAGAAAGATCCTGACTTGAAAAGACTTCGAGATATGGTTCTTCTAGGACTAGCTTCTTCACTTGAATTATTACGAGACTTTGTCAGTGTCTGAGATGCACCAGGAGGACTTCCTTCAGTACCAGAACTGTGGTATGATTTGCGAGGTAAGCGAAATGCACTACCAGCACTACTGCCCTCTGCACTTGAACTGTTTGGTGACTTGGGGGTTAACTTCAGTGAAGATGTCTGGTGTTGTGTATCACTGCCACCAGAGTGACCACCTGTCATGCCATCTGACCCAGATTCACTCTTCCGTCCCTGTAGACAAGTAGGACAACACTGCAGGGCATCAAAATTGCAAGATGTTAAAGAAAAAAGCTGTCATCATTAATCATGAACCAAAACAGATTCTCATCTGTCCATAGAGTGAGAAAACCACTATATGTTCCATTTTCTTTTAGCTAAATCAGTCTACAGTTTTACAGTGAATAAGTACCATTATTGGGCTGTAACATAAACCAGCAGGTGTTGTGCTTGCTAATGATGACAAACAACTTTTATAGTCATACATACTATTCATACCAGTATCAACACAAATCACGCCTAACAAAGGATACTAGTTCTACTTCTCATTCGACATTATTTACATTCACCATAAAATTTATATTTCTCCTAAAGGACATCAGGGCAAGAGTGAACTCAGAAAGTTGCACAAGTTACAAAACATGGTTGGGGGTGAGAGCATATTATATGAGGTTGAAAACAAGCTGCTTCTATTTTTTGAAACAATAGTGTGTGTAATATTTCTACATCTTCAATTCAGTACACCACAAATCAAATTACTAGACTGTCAAACTTTGTATGAACTCCCACACAGCTGCACTGGAGGAAAAACAAAAACCTGTCTGTACTACTAAGTGGCAGCGGCTGGGATAGCAGAAAGTATAGTGACTTGCTACAATCTGGGCAGTCCCGAGTCTGAACCCTTATGGTGGCAAGATTCTCCAGGCCCACACACACCAGCACCAAGGCCCACGTAGTTTCCTGTACAACAGGTACCTAGTCTCATTCCCACGGGTAAAAAGGTCAGGGCATGGCACTGACCACCCTCCCACTTCTAGCCCAGAGGTCAAGCACAGACAGAGCTTTACCTCTACCTCCCCTGAGTGCCTGCTTTGCAAATTATGGGATGGCATTAATACTTTTTGGCACAGACATAACTCTGACAGAAACACTCCATTCTGCAACATGCTGAAGACACATTCTGACCACTTCAAGCAACCATTTGAACAACAGGTTTTACCTTAAAAAAAGCCCTGCAATTTGTCTACAGAGTGCAGTCATGAGTTTCATATAATACTCAAAACAAAAACAATATATCTCCAAATAGAATTAACAAATTTTTCTTCCTAAGGGAGATGCAGTGTGTTTTCTTTGAGGTAGGAAATACATTTTTATACAGCATTAAGGGCTAATTACACAATAAATTATCATAAATTAAAGTCTACAAAGTTAGTGAAATTAAATAAACACTGCAAGAACCTCAGTCAAGAATGAAACTACACACAATGCCTTAGGTGGCGCAGCTTTGACACATTCTATGTACAGTGAAACCCTCTTAAGAAAATTTTGAAAATTCCAAGAAAATCCTACTTCTTAAGTGGGAAATTGTTTTAAAAGGGTAGGACCTGTAATGTTAATCAAATGGGAGAATTTTGGTGCTTTTTTATCCTGACTTCTTAGGCAGGAAATTTTCTTAACCAGGTTTTTCTTAAGCGAGTTTCACTATATATGTGATTTTTTTCTGTGCTGCAACAGCCCAATTCAGACCTAGGCTGCCTCATTGTTGAGGTTTCTAGATCACACACAATTAGACACACACACAGCTGGTAGGACTCCTCTCAACAAGCGATCAGCTCATTGCGGAGGCCACTACCTTTGACAACACAGAACACTCACAAGAGACAAACATCCATGCCCCCGGCAGGATTTGAACCCACAATCCCAGCAATTGAATGACCGCAGACCTACGCCTTAGACCACACAGCTACCAGGACTGGCCATATGTGACATTATTTGCCACAAATTATCATTGTGCAGCAACAGTTTTTGACAGTACGAAAACAAAAATATTGATTGTTTTGATCACAATTATGCTACATTGAGTACAAGTTCTGGAAGTTTGAAAATTTCTGACATTAAATGTAAGTTATGGACTGAACTGAAATTCACTAAATATGGTATTTCGCTAAATGGAGAAACACTGAACAGAAACTTCACTGTAAGATGGTAAACTATATGTAGGACCAAAAATTTGGCAAAGATAATTTTGTACATAATATTAATTCAGTGTGGGAGTTGAAAATTATAAGATCTGTACACAGAAACTGAGCTAAAGAAAAAGTTAACAAGTGGGAATATCTGTAGCTTTAACAAGACAGATAAGGGAGTTTACATGTCAGTTAAGAATGAGAAAGATCAAATAATTTCCCAAAATATATATAAAGAAGAAAACATTAGCATACACAGAAAAGCAGTAAATTTCTATATGTATCTTCTCATACATCATCTACTACAAATCAGTATAGTTAAGATGGGGTTTTAGATTTAAAAGGGAAAGTAATTACAGTACATTAATCACCAATTTACCAGGCATTATAATAGCCAAAACTGAATAAAAACGTGTGGTGAAACAGTTATTTTTAAGTGATAAGCCATTTTTCAGAACAAAACCTCTAAACTCCTAAAAAGTGACTCACATGGGAGGTCTGTCTGGCTCTCTAACATGACTTCAGTTACAACTAACCAGTCACCATATCCTGACTCATGATACACATTTTATACATTTCGGCAGACTTTAACACCTGCTTAACACACACAGAGTGTTAGCACCTTCATCCTGAAACACATTACCCTGAAGCCAGACTGTGCCAACATGTTAATGTGAGAAATGTTAGAAACATCCTGAATTTATGCTATTACACAAAACATACTTTATACTTTCACATGTAAATCTATGCCTCAACCATAACACCATATACAGGCTTCCATATCGAGACAACGAGTTATTCACAGGACTGCATGTTGAAATGTTAACTTCTGACAACTACCCTCTGTTATAAGACAACTGTGACTAGGAATGTAATGTTAATAGCAATAATGAAGATAACTTTATGCTAAACCTGTGAAATAATGTAGAAGTTAATTAAACATTTCAACATGCATGTCTAATATTATCCAAGATACAGTTTTGTAAATTGTTTAAAACTGTATAAACCTGAGGAAATGAAACTACAATATTTCCTTCACATTACTTACAAGAGTTCTCCTGCGAAGCCGAACTTTACGTCTGGAGAGGGACCCATTACGAGAACTAGAGCCCTCTACAGCATGCGACACGACTTCATCAATTGTTACTGACGACAGGTTTGCACCAGACCCTCTCTTCCCCGTAGGTGGCGTGGCTGTTACCATTTGATGCAAAGCTGACTCCGAAATTGAGAAATGAGCAAGAGGTTCACTTCCTGTACATGATGTTCCATTTCCTAGCTGGGAAATGCCAGAAACACTCCACGGACGCTCTCCAGTGACCTGTCGACGTTTATTTCTTAATACCACCTGACAAAGAGAACACAAATTAGTTAGAACTGCTACATTCACACAAAGTGGAATGTTGCAAAGGTTATGCTGTCTTTGTATTTAAATCAAGTACCACGCCCCGAAGGCATATGTGGTAGAGATATAGCCCCATGCAATCTTAACCTTGGCATTTGACTGAAGGTAAGTACAGGAAAGCTGTTAGGTTAAAAATGTAGGACAAAACTAGTGTACAAAAATGAATCTTGTACATGATTCTCCCTTTTAACAAGAAATATTTCTGAAAGTGGTTTCATTGTACTTTTTATTGAGTTCTTATCCACTCAATGGAAGTTAAAATATATGACTTTCACTTGCAATCAATAAGTAAAATTTCACAAAAACCAACATACGTTACAGAACAATGACCTCCAAACAAAGACGGACACATATAGGGAAGTACACCAAACACAAAGTATAGCTTTGCTGAGTCAATAAAATGTCTGTAAGTACGGCAAATACCCCCAGCACAATAAAAGTCAAGCACTCAAAAAGTTTCTGAAGTCTGAAACTGGAAGTGGCATAGTCACAAACCTGGCATCAAAATTCCAACTATACAACAGGGCTTCCATATTGTAATTTTTTAACATAACCCCCATTATGTTCAATGCATGTTCTCCAATGCTTCACTAATCCCCACATTCCTTGTGAGAAAAATATCTTCAGCTGCATGCATAACCACTTAAGTGTTTAACCTTTAACCTACCAGAGACAATACTTAAATTTTAGGGCATGGTTTACGAAAAATGTACTATTCGAACAGAAAAAGATAAATTATGAAACAAACACAATTTTGCAGAAAATAAAACAGAGATTATGCAGCATATTTTAAAAATGCAGCCAATTTCCTTGTTGCCTGAACATACAAAATAAATTTCTACGGGCGATTTCCTACATGTGTTTGCATGCAAATGCAGTCTTCTAAGGTTAACCCATTCTGGATGGGCAGGGGAATGCATTCAGGCATCTGATGGCTGAGATCAGGAAATAATGGCTGCCTGCTTACTGACGTACTTTAAAAACGCACTACATATTTTGCACTTAAATTGTTCCTTAAATAGATCAGAAATTAAAAACCCAATATAAAAATCAAATACATAATACTGTACAAGCACACTGCCTGCCCTGCAAGTTAGAATATCACAACTCACTGATAAACATTTGGATGTTTATACAGGGAAAATTTAACATGAATGTCACTCAGCATGAAAATACAAAAGAGTATAACGCGAACAACAGGCGACCAGACCAGTTGCAACAGAAGTCATACTAGTATGGCACCATGCCATGAACATCACATATAGTAAAATGTAAATGTATAACAACCATCCTGAAAGGGTTAACAATATGCAACTCTTACTTTGCTAGTGCTGTGTTCAGGAGAGAGTGGGAGGCTTCTTTCTGCTACAGGAGTTGTGTCTGGGTCAGGTATTGCCTCAGCTGAACTAGCAAAACCACCCACAATAAGTTCAAGTTGCCGACAAGTAGCCACACTGCCATTGAGTTCCTCCGAGGTCTGTGATTCCTTCTCCTCATCAGAGTCACCTGTCGTGTACTCACCACTTGCATCACAGCTGTCTGCAGGCTGCAATCAAACATAAACATGACAACAAAAATGATCGCTCTATCTGATAGTAATTAACAAGCAGAAACAAAAAGAAGTATGATACTGTCATGGACTGCTGTTCTTTTAGAAGTGTTATGTCCTTTGATTAATAGTGATGGCTGGGATTTGGAGATAATAAGCCAAATTTTATTTTTATATTCTCTTTTCATGAAGTGGATAAAATGATGGATAATGGGACATGACGAACATTTGTTCACGTTTTGTTCTGAAGTACCCAATTAGCTGCAATGAAATTTGCATGTCCAGAGTACTAAAACTTTTCATGCAAACTTAGTTCTTACACATACCAGTGAATTACATCATTTTACAGGCCACAAAAGTGACAATGAACTTCAACAAATTTGTCAAAACAGTTCCAAGTGTAAAAAAAATCAGTGCATGTCATATCTATTTATGTCAATAATACCTATCATTTTAAACACCTTTTGACATAACAAAAGAAAAATAATTTGTAACACCATGCAGTGTGAACAAGCTGAAAACAGTGAATTTCCACCTGTAAGAGATGAACACCAAGCTCAATGACATATGCAAAATTGCAAGGAGAAATTTAGTAGATGGAGCGCACTAGTCCAACTTGCTGCATATTAAGACATGCTACTTGCCGAAATAATGTCACCAAATGACTGGAAACAGGTACATTTCATCAAACTTTCAGCCCAACTGGATGATGCATGAACCAATGGTTTGCAGAATAATGCAAATATGTCAAGCAGCAGCTAGTCTGATATGGGAACAATGCTCAAGATGTACTGGTAGCACCAACTCAGTTATTATTTGCCCTTGATGAGAATGACAGTCATTTGAGCAGCACGTAAATTAAACAGGAGGATGTTGAGGCAGGACAAACATTGTGTTGGAGGTGGTGGTGAACTCATGAAAACCTTACAGTAACACCACATACTTAATTATAGACCCAATGAAGCCAGAGGTATATTTCAGACAACATTAAAGCAACTCACCTGCAAAACAGACTTTGAATCAAGCCACTGCCTGATGCGAGTATACTTGGCTTGCGAGTTTCCAGAAACCTTTCCCACATCACTGAACACAAGCGGTTCAAACTCTCTGGGTGCCTTTGCAGTACCAGGCATCTTGTCTGGCAATGCTTCTTCCCGGACCATTTCTTCAGCCTGACTGACAAGCCTGTGTATAGTTTCCAGGCTGTTCCTGCCTGGAGAGCCTTTCACTTTTCTCAGCTCATCATCACTTCTGTTGGTGGACTCACTCTTGCCATTCAAAATTATTTCACTACTCTCACTGTTATTGTTCACTGCACTTTCTGGCCCACTCCCAAAGTCTAGTCTCAGAACAACTGAAGTCTTCTTAACAGCACTCCTTCTTCTGACAGAAGTTGATTCTGATGCAGACCCAGACCCGTCACTTATTCCATTAACCCTAACTGGAGATATGCTGCCTTGTTTATAGGTCCACTCATCATCAGATGAATCCTCAACAGACTTCGTCTCTGCCAGTCTTCCCTCCTCTGCTGCACCCACGTCTCCTCTACCAATATCATGATCAGAGTCTGTGTCATGGTGCTTTATATAAAATGTGGCACAATTTGGACCCTTACGGTTAGAAGTATTGAACTTGGAAATGTCTTCCTGGGAATGGCACAGTAATAGTGTAGCTGTTCCAGGGCTGACAGAGGCAGTCTTTCTTCTACTCATGACTCCATCCACATGGCCACCATAATGGTTGTCATTGACATCGGTGCCACCAGTTCCTCCTCCTCCAATTCTAGTACCAGCTTTATGAAACACCATTTCACTACTGGTAGTGATGGCTGTGGAACGCTTCCTCTGGTGATGACACTGCTTCTTCAAGTCCTGGGATGGACCAACCATGGTAACAGATGAATCCACTTCCTCAAGGCAGCACTCTCCCACAGCTTCCTCTTCCTTAGTGTTGTTGAGAGCTGGAACTGATGATTCTGCAGATGGTGGACTTGTGTCCATCACACACAGCTCTTGAAAATCATCCTGCAATCGTAACAAAGAATTGTCAAAAAAGCAGTACATAAAACTATGATGCAGTCACAAACAGCCATATGTATGTAGTTTCAAATTCTGTCCTGCAGTTGGACTTATTTACTTATAATCAAGAAACACATTTCTCCAGCCAGTCAAGAACACTCCTCCCAGTCTCTACATGTCGATGCATCTTTGCTTCTTGGTTTATCTGAACACTGCTATGTTGACAACACAGGTTATACAGTGTAACATGTAAATGCAAACTAATGAACTGGAAGTAACTGCACAAGGCATTTAGACCTGTGTTTAAAGTATTACTACAGCATTTTCCTGAAAAAGTATAAAAACTACAAAACCAGAAACTCAGTCAGGACAAATGGCCTCCCATCAAGTTTCTAACGAAAACCAAACGAATGCAACGCATGAAGGTAACCACTATACAGCGACACTCAGAAGTAAATAATAACGCCATTAACCCTTTAAAGACGAAGCGTATCTGTTTTATATATGGACTCAGCGCGTACCGCGCTGTAAACACTCTCCACTTCGGTTATAAAAACCAGTCTCTTAATGTTTTATAAGGCAAAAGTTGCTGTTTGTTCTGAGATCCACACAAAGCACATAAAACCAATGTGGGCATCACATAGAATTTTTGAACACTGAAGCTGGTGGTACGTAAAATTAATGCTAGGCTTTAAAAGGTTAAAGTAGAAAAAAGTTGTCAAGCGCTCATTTTTATGCAAGAGGAATAACTATACAAAGTCTGGTTAGAACTCAATATTGAGTTGAGGTTTGGGGTTCTCAAGGCCACAAAATATTCTGGAACATGAAGCCATGTAGTTTGAAATATTGGTGTAAACATTTCAGAGAAACCTGCAAGACCTGATGTTTCGAGTAGGCAAAAGCTGCCCTAAAAATGAAAGCAGACGGTTGCCCCACAATGTCAATATCAACCATAGCTGTGATACATGCAAGAAGACAGTAACCACAATATTGCACTTTGAATGAAGGTTAGAGCCCAAGATACGGATGTTGAGAGGAAAGGAAGGTATTGCAACTTTCCCAGGAGACAGAAATGTGATAAAGAAAGAAGCAGAGAAGATTCCAAAATATAAAGACCTTATAATAGAAATAAAGTGCATATGGACTGTAAAAACACAGGTGATGCCAGTAATAATAGGAGCAACGGGAAACATACCAAAATCCTTTAGAAAATACTTGAGCAGCATACCAGGAAAGCACAATATCAAGGAACTACAGAAAACAGCTATACTGGGCACAGCGCACATACTTCAGAAAGTGCTAATGTAGAAGCACAAAAGAGTTTAATATTGAAGACAGCGTTATATGCACCATTAACAGTACACGCAAAATAGCTGTGACGCTGTATACCCTAAAAACCTGGTTTGTTTCGGTATATAAGTGTGAATACCCGGCATAAAGGAGATGATGATGATGATGATGATGATCGACCCAGGGACACATCTGCTCTGACAAAGCTTTACCCAACACAAATTCCACTTCTAGCAATTGAGTCTTGAACCTTATCTCACTGTACAAATAATCGAGATCAATCATACACATCTGGCAGACAGAAACTTTACACTATGCAAAGTACCAAATCGTTCACAACATTAAAGAATAACTTACACCCTGCGAATGAAGGCAGCATGTTTCTCTGAAATTTTGACATGAATATACCACATAATCCAGTATCACACCCCACAAAAAAGTGAATTCTTCACCAGTGCCACTATGAGAACCTCAAATCTCAAATATTTAGTTTATCCACAATGGCTGATGTTAAAAGGAACACACGAGAAAAAATTGAACACTACACTACACACTATAACACTAGAAATCCACTTCCCCAGGGCGCTTAAAAAAATACTATAAAATTTATTTTTGAACCAGAAATAGTTTACAAATATTTAGACTAAATGATGCATGAAACACCACATGCTGATTTGGCACCTGTGGTTTGTATCACCAGCTAAATAACAGTATAGTACACCTACAGCATCTTTAGTTTTCAGGGTAAGAAAAAGATACAGAGAAAGAACAATTCGGTATAGTTTTCACTGGAACATATTTTAAGAGAAGATTTTAACGCTACTGATTTTTTCACGACTTTTGTCTTTACACTATTTGGAGGGGGGAATGATGAACCGAGTTTTAAATTTTCAGTTACAGGTCAATCATATCACATCACGTAGAAGGCAGAGCAGTCTCACCTCGAAGTAGGATCCGTCATCGGTGGGTCTGTCACTGCTGTCACCTCCCAGTCTCGGTACTTTGCTCACGGGTTCTTCATCGCTGTCAGACAACTGCACCCCTGTCGGACTCTGCAACATACAACACACAAAACACATAATACAATCCCTGTTATTACTGTGAACTTCAACCAGACTTCCCATTTTCTGATTAAAATACTTTCTAGGAACACGACACTTCCGGCCCGTCCGCTCTCTTATTATGCCTACAGTTTCAGTTCCTGAATAATTTCAATAATAACAATGACATGGGAGAGTATCTGTCATGTGCTTTTCCATCTTCTACAGAACACATATTACAATTTTCTCCATGTCCTAGCGACGCATTACAATCGATAATGCTGAAATCTAATGCTGTTGCTAGGATACGAAGAAAATTTATAGGAAGCCTACGTGTATCACAATAAAGGCACAGTGGAGCCACAAAGGGGTCTTTGTAACTCAGCACTACATTAAAATAATGTGGCATGTGTGGGGCAGAAGACAAAAGCATAGTGGATTCTGGTGGGGAAACCGCAAGGACTGCTTTAAAACCTAAGCATGTATGAGAGGATAATATTAAAGCGGATCTTTAAACACATAGGATGGCAGGATCTGGACTGGACTAATCTGGCTCAGGGTATGGCCCTGTGGTGGGCTCTGGGGGCCTCGGTCATGGTATTTCTAGTCCCATTATACGAGGGGAGCACCTCGACTAGCTAATCCTCCAGAAGGAATCTGTTCCCTGCTGTTGTTCAGGTACATCGCCGTGTCAAGTTCTCAGGTTTTCTGTTCAGACTGTGGTATCCCGAGAACAGTCATCGTGTTGTCTTGTAGACGTATGTCAACATGTCTGAGGAAGACGCTTGCTTGATTTTCATCGTCCGAGTGAGTGGGAGCGAGGATCCAGTTGGTTAGGCCTATAGCACGCAACAACATCCTTATCCTACTTACTTCGACCCTGATGATGGAAACAAAATAGTATACCGAAACGATATCATCTACAAGACTACAGGTGAAATTAGAGGTTCTCACAGCGGTGCTGCTGAAGATTCAAGCCTTCTGGCGCTTGACGAAGCGTCGACTGTTAAATATGCAAACGTTTCGAAAGCTCGTAGTGCAGCCATCTTTAAGTCACGCAAAGAAGATCTTCGACGTTTCGAAAGATCGCAGTGTCTCAATCTTCAGCGTCAAGCAGTCCAATAAGACTGCCTTCTAACGCGCTTGACCCTGAAAAGGGGCACTAAGCTCCTCCGAAACGTCGGCAGCTATTTGCTAATCGACCCGGCATTAACCTCCCAGCAGACTAAGCGGTGTCAACCCGCAAGACCACAGTCTGAATGCCTGCAGTACGGCAACTTGGAGAAAGACGAAGAAAAATGGGAAATCTCGGTCCGCGATTCGAACAAGGGGCTTCCACTCACGAAGTCGGTACATCTAACTCTTTGACACATACTCTGTCACAATCCACAACAAAAAGGAAACCCTGAGGACACACCTGAAGTTTACTATGAGACACCACACTGGTACTTCTGTGGTGGAAGTGGTGAAAGGAAACCCAGGTGGTGCACGGCATCATCCAACACTTGGTACATAACGTTCGACAACGTGCATGTTGTTAGTACCTGCAGAGGGGGGAATCACCTGGCTTATTTATACTGCAACACGTGATGTACCGACAAGAATGGTACTACACTATAACACATACTTTTTCCAACGAATTTTTTTTATTTTACTATTTTTCCCCTAAACCATTAATCCAGAGCAGTTTTTTTTCGCAAGTGGAAGTCCTGGTCGAACTATTGTGGTACAGTCACGCAAAATGATCGCCACATTAAATTACAAACTTACGAATGAATAGAAAAAGTATTTTATGCATAACAGTAAGGTTCATTTACGGTTATCTGTAAACATTATTCGTATCTTATGGAAAATGCTTCAAATAACACTTGTAGACATTAATGAGGTTGCATTTTATTTACCACAGTAACTATCGAACAGGAAACATTAAATCCGCACTATCATATCTGCTGTGGACTGCCACTACGCAATTTCATCAAAACCAGGCAACCGGTTTGGGACACAGGACCAGAAAAAAAAGTACGACGGAAGAAAATAACCTCCCCAGTATACGCTTACATTACTTGCTTTGTGGAAACAGAACTGCAGATCTTTAAGTGGGGTGGTGTAAGTTCTGTCCAAACAAGGAGGAAGGGTGCCCGCGGACTACCACACATAACTCTTGTTTTCAAACCCGAGGGTGACTTCAAAGATACAATGTGGCATCCTCCCTTACACAAACAATAGATGTCTATCCACGTTTTCAAATCTAACATATCAGCAGGGAACTGATGGGGATGACTCCGCGGAAGAGAAGTGGCAAAGTGTTTTCATTACTGCACCCCCTGGAGTGCATACACGACCGCTACTTTTCATCACTGAAGCCACTCGGCAGCGCGGCAGGACACGAATATGATTTAACACTTGTTTGTATTAACGCTCGTGCCCCATGTGGCATGCGGCTCCCTCTGTAAATTGCACACTCACTGTCTCAGGCTGAGGCCATCACCCTAACCTAACAGCGTTCTGCAGTAGTGATCCTAAAATTGTAGTCGGAAAGGTGAAATGCACAAAATCTGCACAATTTCGCAGCATGTGTCATTACGTTGCGTATTACGCGGCGCAGGTTGGTAGTTGGTAATCAGCTACCAACCTGTGCCGCGTAACATCCCGGAAGAACGAAGGTCTCAACTACACTGCACCGCGAAGGAAGCCTGAAATCTCGTATGTTACAACGGGCGTTTCTTAAAGTTTTGTGAAGAATGGCTGAAATAGACTTTCTTTGATACCCACTGGGACAGGCGTACATAACACTGCCCAGCATTCAGTATACCTTCACTTTCACGCCTCTTTCTTTCTTCCTTTCGTTTCTTCTGCCGAAGCAGTCTGTCCCAAACGGTATGTTCACTTACAGTAGAGAAATCGCTGGTTCGAATCTAGGATGATACAACAGGTACTGACTCATATTACGGGCGAATGCCGATATACTACCTTGAAATAGGTCACGACCGTTTCCTCTCCAGTCCATAAGTTCAGCGTAAGCGATAACACCCTTGTATCATTCGACGCCAACTAACCACTTCAGTTGACACACCTTCGTGAAATAACCTACGAACCTTTCGACACATGACGCTTCCGCCGCGGTGTAGTTCAGGTCTTCCGTCTTCTCAAATATTACACAACGTAGGTTAGTAGTTTTTTGTTGTCCCGAAACGTCGGTAATCTACGCTGCGCAACATCCCTGAAGATTGAAGGACTCAACCTACGAATCTTCTTGATTACTTTTTTCTTTCCTACGACAGGAGTCAAACGAACGACCGAAACGTAACTATGTCAAACACAGGGCGTACCGCAGATGACAGACAGCGTTCGAGACGTGGAAAGCCAGAATCCGTCTTGGAGATTGCCTATTTATTGCAGTCTCATTCTTTTCCTGTGGCGCAACAGCCCAACTCGGGCCTAGGCCGCCTCACTGTACAGGTTTCTAGATCACACACAATTAGACATACACAGCCGGCAGGGCTCCTCTGAACGAGTGATCAGCTCCTCGCAGAGGCCGCTACCGTTAACAACACACAACAAACACAAGAGACGAATATCCATGCCCCCGGCGGGATTCGAACCCACAATCCCAGCAAGCAAGTAGCCGCAGACGAACGCCTTAGACCGCGCGGCCAGTGGGATTGGCCTTCCAGTTCCACACGGACTCGAATTATTTGTTTAAAAAAGTATGACATCATACACACTGTACCTCTTTGTCAGCAGATTACAAAATGTCGCAAAACACGGGCAAAAAAACATTTCGTAACACACATTTTTTGGGGTGGTGAAAACTTTTTAGCCCCTCGACCAACCCCTGAAAGGTGGAAGGCCACTTGTTGTTGGCGGTCCTCGCTTCTCATTCCATATATTTGCACCTAACTTCCGCATCTGGAGACAGTCCCCTCCAGCCACTACCCCAGGAAACATCATACCGGGGTACCACGGACCCATTGAACTTCGGTTTATAGCCTAAACAAACAAGAAACGGTAATATTATTCAAAGCGCCTGTGAGCACATCTAAGTCTATTTCAGGCTCAGGAAGACATATAAAATATGAGGGAAACATGCCAAGCCGGAACAAGGTCATCAGCGTCTGGACAATGATCACTAGCCTGGGTAATAAGCTGAAGTTTCACCGGCAGGTATGTAACACGCTGATCATATCAGATGCGCAGCCAGTCACCATCAAGGCGGAGCATCCGTAACACTTTCGTATCGATACTAAACACTGACCAAGTGTATGACACAATCATACGAGTATGAAAACTCTTAACCCAAACCTCAGAACACGTCCTAAAGCTTTCCACTTAATATAAACGGAAAGAAATGAAGCGTGTATCAGCCACGCCAGGCGCGCACCCAGAGTTTTTTCTTTGCGCGGATGGGGGGGGGCTGACCCTGAGGCTATATATAATTTATGATTGATTTTAAAAACTACGTTATAAAAATCATGTTGCAAGTACAAAATAACACTGTCTGAAACTGCATTTATATACAAACGAATATAACTACACGGTCCGTGACTCAATCACAGTGTTCTGTCTTTTTGTTTTTAAACTTCATTTATTTTTCAAAATTCGAATGTAATAATCATCAACCTATTCCAGCGGCTGATTTCGGATGAAGGTGAAATCATATAAAACTTTTTGGTATCATAATCTCTACAAAATCTGTGGTTCTTAAATTTCAGGTTTGGGCGGTTGTGGGGGGGGGGGGGGGGGGGCCCGGGCATCCCCCCCCCCCCCCCGGGTGCGCCCTTGAGCCACGCACTCTGAGGTCTGTCTGCACAACTACCAGGGCAACACACAAACTTTACCCTGCTCCTTGAATGCCTCAAGCCTCATACTAGTTGTCACGCCATGGGTGCACCTTACCATCATTACTAGCGTCGTTATTTTAAAATTAAAAATTATGTACTAAACGAAAATAAACTACAAAATAAAAGGAGCTTCTGAAAGACTCAATAACCGTGACATTATTTTAGGTTACTACACCCTTATAACAGGCAGAAGCATAAAAAGTTCGGCCATCTTTGAACAAATCACACAAAAGAAACACGAGGCACGTGACGAGCGACGGGATAAAAAGAAGTCTCATCGTTGTCAGTGTCTGGAAACGCGAAACTTTAACTTCGACACCGCCGATGAGAAAGCCAGTGTTTACGGTTAAAAACTCCATTCTACTGTCATAAAACACAGCTTTTACAAAGTGAATGCAATGGAATGGGCTGAGCTATGGGTTTCCTCCCTCATTACTCCCCCTGTCTATTAATCTAAATAATTCTGCCGTTCGGACATAGGCAAACTATCCGACCGCTGTCACGGCTTGCAGCACAGAAATTCCCCGCCTTACGACACGGTTCCGCTCCGATGACCAGATCGTAAGTCACGTTGTCGTTAAGTTGGAAAAAGTAAAATGTCAACAAGGATCGGACGCCCAAGTGCAGTCCTGAATACAGTACGGTAGTAAAGTGACAAAACCACAACACAAGACTAGACACGACGTGGACTCGCACGCTGGCCCACTGCATCGGCTAATAGGGGGGCCTACCGATTGCATCATGGTCCCAAAAATGAGACGTCGTAAGTCGATAGTGTTGTAGGCCGGGAATGAACACCCAAGCGGGGTGGGTGGGTGGGTGGGGGTGGGGTTTGCGCTCATTTCCACTTATGTCGCCATCTGTTCGACAGAGGACCGGCACCCTCTCATGGAACTGCTGCTGATTCTAACACCAATTCTGCCCGTGCCTAGACCACCGTTAAAAAACACAGCTCAACACTGCCAATACCATTTCTGAAGCGAGTATAACACCACTCTTCAGCGTTACTGAGCATCTACGTTCTGATTGTCACGAGCTGTTTCACAAGTGCAGCGTTCTGATCTGTGTACTTCGTTTCCGACTACACCAAGCCCTTATTTTACGCCCTAGTTTTGTACCTGAGTGGGCGAAAATCAAAAACGCACAAATAAAAAATAATATTCCCACACGAAGTAATGCAATGGGTAAGGATTAACGTAAAAGCGGGCAGCAAGTCAAAGGGCGTTGAACCGAAAATGACAAGGCGTAAAATAAGTACAAAAAGGTGTAAAAAAGCGGAGCGTAAAACAAGGGCTACGTGTAGTCAGTTGTCGGCGGCTCCCCATCGCAGACAGCGAAGACTTCAGCTGCAGAGTTAGGAAAGCCTAAAACCCGCACGCTCCTACACTCTCCCCAGATTCGATCAGCTGAAATCTGTGGTTATATACAGTATACAGACGTCCCTGCTCTTGACTAGGCGGCAATCCACGAAGGCACATAGGGGAAGATGAAGGTACAGCTCCATGCATTCTTTGCCTCGGCACTACATGGACGTAAGTGGCCTGTTTTATGTCCCGGTCCCTGTACCCCCCCGTACCCACCAAAACGGATTGTTGGGACCAGGCGCCGGTGAACGTGTCTGTGTGCGTGCGTGTGTATGTGCCCGGCACTTACATTATAGAAAGAGTTCCACCACTCCCACCACTTTACCCTACTCCATCACAAAAGGCAACACGGTCACGTCAGTGTGCAGACGTGCACGTACATAATAATAAAAATCAACTTTTTCTTCATCTGTACAAGCTGTAAAGACACAAAAGCTCCACACACATGTACAAACTTCAGATCTCTATCCAGATTTCGAAGTAGAATGGAAAGGCAAGCGACAGGGTTACTGTATATGTTACTGCCCGCATGTGTTCTCCGCCCATTTTCGGATGTAAATATTATACTTCTGGCTCGGTGAAAGTAATAACTAAATGTAATATAATACCAGTGGCCTTCCTACGCGGCCCCTAAGCGTTTTGTACGTGGTTGGGCACAAAGATTGTGTGTGTGTGTGTGTGGGGGGGGGGGGAAGCTGGAAAGCGTCAATTGTGCTAGTAGATCCGTGCGTTAACTTTCTTCACAAATTTTGTTGTACTATTACTCTGACAAAAAAAAATATATGCACATGTGCAAAATATGTGACGTGAATGTAAAAAAAAAATGCATTCGTTTTGTTACTGTCCCCGCATGTTAATTCACGTATAATTTCCTGAAGAATACTGTAAACGCATTCCGAACACGCCTCTCACACTGCGCGCTACCTCCGCATTTCGTACACTTAGATCGTAAATATATCACAAATGTACGTCCCATGTGCCTGTGCTCAAACGTCGCGTCATAAAGACACAAAATGGTACGCAGCTGTCAGCTTTAGATTCAATCGCATTCAGGGCCCTGTTAATAAGAGGCACAGTTCATCTGCACATAGTGTAAGCGAAGGGGGAAATCCCTAACCCCGCCGGTAATCGAACACCGGTCTTCCAACCCACAGCCACCTTACTGAGCTATCATGTCTGAGGACGTTCCTGAACTGAGCGTCAAGTGCTTCATGAACTCTTACATCGCCGCCAAATGGAAGGCAGTGGACATCTTCAGGCTCCATCAGCTTTATCCTCCGCCGAAATGACTCTCTGCACTCGCTGCATGTGGTGATGGAGAAAACCTCGGCCTATGGCGGGAATCATGGCCACTCACTTTAACATGGCACAGACTTGCAAGGCGGCTAGGCTACAGGCCTCGCAAACAGAGGAGTCACTAATTTAATGCGTTCCATATCCGTGCACTATATCACATTAAAGAAAGTAATCGCCAACAAATGCACAGTGTGTATTATCATATTCACTATAAGAACCTCCTACATGTTTCAACCCCGCCGGGTCATCTTCACGGAGAACAGTTTCTTTACACTATGGCTGCACTTACATAGTTGAGGGAGAACGTGCCGCTGACTTCTCAATCCGTTGTGAGGGAGACAGTTGAGGGAGAACGTGCCGCTGACTTCTCACTCCGTTGTGAGGGAGTTCCCTCACAACGGAGTGAGAAGTCAGCAGCACGTTCTCCCTCAACTACGTAAGTGCAGCCATAGTGTAAAGAAACTGTTCTCCCTGAAGATGACCCGGCGGGGTTGAAACATGTAGGAGGTTCTTATAGTGAATACAATAATACAGATTGTGCATTTGTTGGTGATTACTTTCTTCTAGAGCAGGCACGGTTTGATCCCTTGCAGAGGCAAGAGACATTTCTCTCCTCCAAAGAGTCCAGACCAGTTCTGGGGTCCACCCAGCCTCTTATACAATGGGTACCGGGGTTAAATGACAGGGGGGTGGCGATGACCACGCACCTCCGTCTACGACCAAGGTTTAGTAAGAATAAGTTTAGCCGTTAACTGCAATCCCCCATATACCTTCATGGCGTACACAGGGGCAACTTACACAGGCCTCGGAGAAAAATACATCCTACCAGCAAACTGCGTAAGGGAGTGCCATGTGCTAAAGGGAAATGTGAAGGGATTACTTGCAAGTGATGTGCCTAGTTGATACGGTACAGGACCCGAGAGGCGAAATGTGAACGTCAACTGGGAGGCATGTCTCTTGCACGAGATAAGAAACCCGCTACGCGCCCCGCCAATCTCATCCGTATAATCCTAATAATATATGCTCTACAATACTACTATGAACTGGTCACTAACTGTATACATCTTCCTAACGTAATACATTCCTTACATTATTAAACTCATATAAATAAAACACACGCTTAAATGAATCAACCAATCATCGGCAAAATGAAACACTGGGCTTTCCGACAGCTACCTACTTCTGTACTGTGAACAACATTACGGGAACAAGCAGTCGCGAACAACCAGCGGCTTAAAGCCAAGTGTTGTTTGTACATCAGGTGCATAAAGAACAATTCGTGTGGTACCGCTGGAGGCATGACCTCAATTATCTCACCCCTCCTCGCACCCGTTTCTAAAATTCTATTTTTGCGTTTTTGGAAGTCCAAAGGCAACTACTTGCGGCCTGGGAGTGGCAGATGACACACGGTCTGAGCTTAATGATTTGACACGCCCAACGTATGTATTGCTGTTCTGTGGGAAGCATGCTGCTGTACATTGGGATGTAAGAACTCTGCCACGTGTCCAGTCGGCGCGGACGATCTGCACAGACGAATTCAAGTTCGATTCAGACGTATTCAGAGTCGCTCTGCACACGATACTTGCCCATTTATTAATTTTTCATATCCAAACACTGACATATCCAGGAACGTCACTAGCAAACGTATTCGTACAATACAAAAATCACGGAGCTGAGACATTCGTAAGCAGTTAGAATATCCTTATCTTTTGTGGAACAATAATATTCACTAGTGAAGTCAGAGAAAGCAGGCTGTTACGAGTGGCGAGATATGAACACAAATCAGACTCTTAAAGATTAACAATACAATAATTAACAGGGCGACTTCAGTACCATATTCATTTTTAGGTGAGACATCCCCGTTGTCCTTAGTCACACACACACACACACACACACACACACACAAACCGAACCCGCTTATAACGACATCAGGTTACACGACACCTCATACATAGCGTCAAATATTGTGGTACAAATTCATTCCTCACTGTTACCCATAACACTATATTCGCCGCTTATAACAACACTCGTTTATAACGACACAAAATGTTCAATCCCTTTCATGACGTTATAGCAGAGTTCGACTGTATATTCACTGTCCAAGAAGCTGGTCATACTGCAGAGTTTACGTGCGACTGACTGCCCCAGTTTCGTTGTGATGCCAATAAATATTCTGCAGCAACCATGTTTATGCTTCCAAGCATTAAATGAAGGAGGTGGATGTCATGCATTTCATGCACCACTGTCACAGAAGAACATAACAATGCACACGCAGTCTCAGTAACGAATTCACGATCTTCACTAATGCGAGGATGACGTATGATTATGACGTTACGATGTGCCGAGATGTCAGCAAGCACCGTCTGCACACATTTCTGAAGAGAAAATCTGGACGTAAGAGAAAGGATGTAAAAGGAGGCTGGAGAAAACAGCACAGGAACTACGTCAGCAAATATTACTGGGTGTTCTAACCAAAGGAAGAGAGGGGACGTAACCAGCACAAATGGAGGAAACCAGAAATGTAAGTACGACTGCGGCTGGAAAAAGCTGAAAAGACCGCTGGGTATAGATGTGAGGATAATACTAAAAATGCACTTCAGAAAATAGGATGCAAAGGTGTGAGCTGGGTTCACACTGCTCAGGACAGACCACACTTTGACCTTCGCATTTTCTTTACTAGCAGTCATTATTAGCTTCTAAAGGAGAACAGTGCTACAAGGGGTTTAATTAGTTGTGTGCCTAAAGAACCTGAATATCAAATCAAAATCACCGTAAATATAATCAGGACCATTTATCGTGTCATGTTACGATTCTGGCGGAGGTGGACAAAACAGGACAGGAAATTAGTCTAGTAACAAGTTACTGCTTGTGGTGGAATAGTCTGATACCCAACAGAACTGCATTTAGCAGAACTGATGAACAAACACTTAAACAGACAGACGTTGACAATCTAAACCGCCTCCTTCAATTCTAAATTCCGGACGATTCAATTATATTACTAAAATCACTGCCAAAACCCTACTAAGCTGCACTGGGTCGGTAGTTCCTAAGTATCGAGGGGGAACGTACTCAAGGGTCAAACAGCTGAAGACCCTTCACGATGAAGGCGAGATATTCCTTCAAAACGTCGGGAACCTATGACCCAACGCCACAGCACCACATCCAAACATACACGAATCCTCAAAAGGTTAGCTTCACGAACGTTAGAACCTCACACACGTACAAACTTCGTTATCAGAGACCATGGCCAAGCTGCCGGTAGCAACGGCAGTTCTGATCGGCTAGTAACACATACTGAGATCGAGGGTGAGATCGATGATCGTATCCGGGAGAACCGAAGGCATAACACTGATAAAATAACAACTGAAATGAGCAGCAATCACAGAAATACCCAGTGCAAGAGAGACATAGGGACGTTTCTTCCGGATGCAATAAGGAAATGCATGCATATCTCGACAATAAGTATTGAAATGCAAGGGATTAAATCGAAAAAATAGGTGTGACGACTTTGATAAAACTTACATTAAATCGCCTTTAACAATTTCTTCACTTTCGTACGTGTACACATACACGCACATGTAAAAGTTTGAACTGCTAAGGCCCTGTAATACAGGGTGAGGTGGGGGTGAGATGCCGCACTGCATTATACTGTGCCACTACGTCGAAAAGGTTCAAATACACTGCCGGAAGGCATCGCTCTTAACTAGGCTATAATAAATATTGCAGTCTGTACATGATACCCATAATCCGACAGAATCACGCTGGTAATACTTAATGTCTAACGTAACCCGGAAACGCAAAAGGCGGCCTGCACCGTGAGAGAGTTCTGCCTGGTCAATCAAATAGGGCATCTTATGGTTATAGGTGGAAGCCAACGGGCAAGAAACTGCTACCATGTAAGATCTATCAAAAGTAACAGTGCTCCTACAAAAAGAACGCAAAGATTGTCACAACAGAATAAAACAACATTAAGCTACGAACCGCAGCACTCGCAGCTGCGAGATTTAAGGTCCACTGCCGTCACTAAATGACAACACATATATCTGCACAAACTACTGTCTGTCATTTATGCAGTTTCTGTAATTCTCCTAGCAAACTGGTGTCTTGAAATTACTTCTGCCGTACAAAACACAACAAAATACGAGTAATAACATCCACACATGCCAATCCCAATGGCCGCGTTGTCTAAGGCGTTGGTGTGTGGGTACGAATCCCGCTGGGGGCATGGATGTTTGTCCCTTGTGAGTGTCGTGTGTTGTCAGGTACAGGTCTCTGAGACGGGCCGACCACTCGTCCAGACGAGTCCTACTGGGTGTGGTGTGTCTGAATGTGATTTCGAAACCTCAACAATGAGGAGGCTGTGGCCCACCAGTGGCTGTACAGCCATAATCGGTTTCAAAACAGCACACGTAACCAACTGAAGCAGGTGCAGTGATAACCGCTCTGTTCGATTTAAATATGACAGTTTCGCCAAACTTCACATACCCATAACGTTATGACACAAAAAGTCCCTAAAGCACGGGAAAAAATAACAAAATGCGTTCATTTGAAAATGGGATTCGACAACGCAAAAATACTATAGTATTGACATGTAACAGATTCGATGCAAGACTGCAAATTTCGATGTTACATTTGTCACTACATTGGCGAAGAATGCGTGGATTTGCCAGTCGTCGACTAGACCGAATATGTATCGCCCATTAGGCTCGTGAACTCGATCGATCACAGCGGGTGGCGTGACACCAAGCAATAATGCACGGCCCCGGTCGTTAGGGTGAATCCCAGAACCAATTCCATCTCAACCTTTCCCTTGTAATATTTACGGGGGAATAACCTGCTTCTATTAAATGTCTCTCTTTTTTGTTATTCTCTTCTGCGGGTAGAAGCGGCTTCACATTTGTTTTTATGGTTTATAAAGACATAGGCGTGGCTTCTAAAATGATACACAGAGTCGTCAGTGACAAAGCAACACGAAACTTCGCGGTCGAACACTAACCATAATCCAGGTAGGATTCGACTCACAATATTTACAACCAACGTTCAAACTGTTTAAATTTGCCGTTAACTTGTCATGACATTTTCCGGTTTACGGCTGCACAGAACTGAGTTGGACGGCAATGCACCACTAATTAAAGAAGACCCATAGGCCTACAATCATCGTTATCTTCTTTTAAGGCTGTATATTCCGTGCACTGTTATTTATTAGACCAACCAAATGGCACACAATTGTTCATGTACATTACATATATCGCCGACATGTTTCGCGTTCAGAACACCATCTTCAGGCGACAGGTAATGCCACACTTAAAACCGCAATTGGTTTTAAGCTGTGTACAGACGGGGAAGCCTGCAATCTGGCATGTGTTTAGCTGTTCAAATTATTGGATAGTTTTAAAAAGTTGTATTATTAGACCGCACTTATTCGATTCTGTCCGTGCTTGTCTGCATAGAAAATATGAGTTCAGGTTATGATGATGATCACTGGGTAAGAGTGAGCTTGTGTATATTCTTCGTGATGTTCAATATAATTACAGAATACATGAATTTCTTTCCAGTTCAGTTTCATCTTCAGTGAATATATGTACAACGGCAAAGTAGCGTTAATTTCTAACAAGGCACACAGCATAACATCTAGCCCCACTGGAAGTGATTAGTACCTTAAAAATAATACTGTAACCTTTGTAGGTTTCTGGTAAGTTTAAGTCTGGTAGTCACGCGTATATTTGAACAGTTTCCGTTAATTAGGCCTACGCGTTAAATATTAAATGAACTGTCACGTTGTCGCTGCAGTTTATAATGAAAACGAAGCAATAAAATACAGCCAGCAGTACATACAGTTCCTCGCTATCCAACTCTTTCTGCCATTGTTGAGCACCTCTGATGGAGAAAAGGAACAGACGTGTTTGCAGTGAAGCCGATATTACTGTAGCCCTCTGAACGTGTATTGCAGTCTGAAGTACACGCTGTTCTACCCGTCAAATTAGGTAAATAAATTAGATTTAATTTAATTTCCTTGTCACACTGTGTTTCTGTGTAAAGCAAGCACTCTCGTTATTTCGTACTCCAAATGCAAATGCAGTTAAATAGCTCATGCCATACATTCTACCCCATTAAATAGCATGAACATTCTTCTTATTCGGTTCATTATTATTGCTACTGATGTTAGCAAAAGTAGCGTCGAATTACAGACATTTGCAGCAGAATAGGTTCAAAAGGGTTATGTGTATCCGTTTCCAGGTTTCACGAAATACCAGACTATAAAGTATTTCTTTGGGTCCCGGCTCAAAATGTTTTTACTTACGCTGGGCTGTGAGAAAAAGGCTTCAAAACGCTGGCTCACAGCGCAGAAAATTTGAATTCACGTGTCTTTTACATTTCTCCTTCTAATAAGCAATCAGCAACACTAACATAATTGTGCATAGGTCTTCAAGTAAAGTACCCGTTATTCTTGTCAGATTTTAACGAACCTTGAATTTTCTCGACAGATTTTCGAAAAACATTCAAATATCAGACTCCACAAAACCTTCACACTTGAATAACTCCAGCAGTTAGTTAATGGAGCGCCGGTTTGGAAACCATGTTGGCATTTGCGTGGTGATGGGTTTATGGACTTTATCCATCGTCCGAAGAGTAAAATATTAAAAATATTAAAAATTAAAATTCACAACGTTTCGGAAGCTGGCTCTGCTTCCGTCCTCACGTGAAAGGAGGGGGAGAAGAGAGGAACACCTACTCTGCTGGGCCCCTAAGACAGAGATAGCCTCCATTTTAATATTTTACTCTTCGGACGATGGATAAAGTCCATAAACCCATCACCACACAATATTATGTACCATTGTGAAAACCTTTTAGAATTTATGTGGGTATTTGTCTGCCACGGCGCTACAGCACTTAGCGAGCACACACAGCTTACAGTTATGCAACTTAGTATAAACGTCAGAAACCTTCCATATGGACGGCACATTTGCTTAAAAAAAGGAGACAATTCAGGCTTAATGTATTTATCGATATTAAACTCATTACAAGGGCGTAACAAAACTCCGAGTCACACTGCGAACCAATTTGACACTGCGGTGTGATGAATTACTCTCTGGGGGAAGAAAACATATAATCACATTTACCGCATAACTCAGTTACGGTATAATGCTTGGCTTGGCGGTGTTTCTGCACAGTACCTTCCGTAGTGACAGAACCGAAACACACAGAAATGTCAGTTTCCTGTGTGTGTGTGCGTGCACAAATCTACACAAATACAGTGAAATCTGATTTAACGGAACCTGGGCATAACGGAAACCGTCTTTAGCGGAAAACTATTACAGTTTCGAGGATCTGGAGTCCTGATAATCCAAACTGCAAGTGCCTGTATTAAAAGGAACCTGTCTTCAACGGAAGAAAATTTCGGCTCCTTGCGGTTCTGTTATAAGCACGGTTCACTTTACGCTATATACAAGTATACGCACACACACACACACTAAAACTCGTGGGTCAAACCGGGACAGAGTAGCCCGTATAGCGATTCGCTACGGGCTGGACGGGCGGGGGATCGAATCCCGTTGGGGGACAGACTTTTCCAGACCGGCCCTGGGGAACATCTAGCCTCCTGTACAATGGGTACCGGGTCTCTTTCCCGGGGGTAAAGCTGGCTGGGGTTGGCGCTGACCACCCAGCCCCAACTAGCGCCGAGCTTAAGAAAGAGTAGGGCTATACATCTACACCCTCACTTCCCTCGGGCCTTCATGGCCTGTTCTAGGGTGAACCTTCTTTTACTTCACATTAAAACGCTCTGTCGGTATGAGTACCATGTCGAGGCTACGGGCAGCACGACGAGTTTCAAATTCCTGCACAGTGCCCACATCGTGTCTCGAGAGGGAACGTGACCACTGGACTCAAAACCAGCGCAGACATAAGAATGCATGTAGCTATACACAATTAATTACAGGGAGAGTTCCAGCTTACAAGGAAAAATATGACTTTGAAGAAACAGAGAAGCAATGAAAATTGTAACGTTCCTGATGTATCCTACAGGAAATGTCACATATTGTCTGGAATAACTACTAAACATAACATGACATGAAGAAACCAAACACATCACAACGTGTCTGATGTCACCCCCAAGTTACACTACACCGTTGGCAACGTCGACAAAGCAATTCCGAGCTTCTCCATTAGGCACAATTACCAGTCCACGCAGACCACGAAGCTGCCGGCCTCGCTCACGAGCGCAACGTTGTATTACTTCTAACAAAGCACCTACCGCTGTGAGAACACACTAATAAACAGTGGTTATTTCGTTTCTGTACGTCTCAGATCACAGGGGCTGTTCGCCTGTCACGAAGTCAAACGACAGCACACATCGTGCAACATTACAATACAGACGTACGGCAGCTTAATGCTCCCGGGGGAGGGGGGGGGGGGGGGGCTACGGCCTTACCGTGCCCCGAAATGAACGCTTTCACCATCACTCCACAAACCATCACAATACAATATTCACCGCTCAATTCCAATCAGCTAAAATGCATTACAAACGGATATCGGACCCACGAAGAGTAAAGTGACCGAGCAACTTCAGCACGTTCACAATACATGACTACGGGCTTCGTGATTGGCAGCCATTTCGTGCTACCGGGACAGCGCAGCCTAGGACCGATGGCCATGTGGGCACGAGGAAACAGGAACTCACGCAAAATTTTTGTGGGCAACCTCCTTCAAAGATGTCATTTGGAGCAGTGAGAACGGACTGTTATGGAATCTGAAGATACGCGACGTGACATCCTCACAGCGGTGTTGACAAAGATGCAAAGCGTCCAGGATATGACGCCGTGTTGACCGGTACACTTATCGACGTTTTGGAGGAGTCTTCTGCCTCCATTTCCAGGGTCTAAGAAGTCCAGAAGAGTGGGGGGCATAATATTGCAACTAGGTAAATCTTCATGCTGATAGATCTTCAGGACTTAGACTGTGAGGTTCGCAAGTTGGTGGAACTGGCTTAGAATTGTGTCCAGTGTTGAGTTTTAGCACCACCGCCTTGGATCTTAGCCCGCACCCCAACAAAAGTGGCTTTTTGTCACTTGCTTAATTATGTCATTGGCTGTTCCCTGCAGCAACCTTACATCTTCATTTATGGCCTGGCAGCTTGCGATGGAACACGTCACACAGCCATACGCCCTTAGGTTTATTACGAACTCAATACCGCCTTCCCGATCATATCTTCACATCTCTTCAGTAACTCTAACATGCGTGATACACATGTCGTAAACAAGGCTGTTACCCTTGGTTTGATATTTGTTACATCAGGTCTGTGGGCCCATTTCGTCTCAGTACTTCTCACGTAACAGACGTGTCAGAAGGGTATGACAGTAGGTTCTGAAGGAAAACAGAAGAACACAGAAACATGTATTTGGTGTTCGAACCCGTTACCCCGTCGTGCAGGTGGCCTAAGTCATAAGGGTCTTAATCCGTTGTTAAGGAAAACTTCCGACAGTGATCTGAGATCGCCTGAATGGAGGCAGACACTCCCGATATTCGAAACGACAACTCTTGAAATTTCTAAAATGTGAACCGGTAATTCTCTCAACAGAAGCGAGTTCAATTCCTATGTAAATCACTCCGCTTCCAATATTTTAATCTTCCTCCTGAACACACTGTCGAAAATAACGCACAATCAGGATATGAAACGGAAACTTTAACCAGATTTCACTTAAAACTCCTACCCATAATAACTCAGTGCCAGTCACGTGTTCTATCTGAAATATGAACAGCCTGCGGTATAATTGTTTTACACCCTCGACAAACGTCACTTTGCGAGGGGAGAAGTATATCAATACAATGCGCCATATATATTAGGAAACAGGCGTCACAGAATATTCATGGAACTTCGCCATGCAAAACGTCCATTCCAGGCACGTCGTCACCGTGCAGACACAAAACCTGGCACAAAATGATCAACGTTCGTAATCTGAATACATTAAGAACAATACAATGTAATTAGTATACGGCCCTCTCTGGGTTGTGCACACACACAACAAACACCTATCATGGTCACAAAATGACCTGTATCCGTCATCTGAAAAATAAACCATCATGCAGCATGCGGTCGGCTCTGGACAGTCGATATCTATATTAACCGGCCTTTATGCAAGACATTCCGTGTGAATAAAGCCAACAGACACTCCGCCAACACAACACGCTGTACAGTATGTTCGTGGATGAATAACGTCTGACTTCAACCACCCACGAGCGCGCGCGCACACACACAGGCAGGTACGGACAACTAAAATGACTGGCTACAACAGGATACCACAACCATGATATCGGTGATTTAGCGTACTATCAGAAAGTCTCCCTGAAGATGGCCCAGAAGGGCCGAAACATGTTGGAGTGAATGAGCATAAAATATAGAGCATTAAAACTTAAAGTGCATTTCTTTGTGTTTTCATCGTTTAACCCTGCTTATATTTGGTGAACAATAAAAATCATAAAACTCCATGTTGTCTACTGTCTTGTTCGGCGCCCCCCCCCCCCACGGTGCTAATACTGTCCTCAGCACCCCGATCTCGAAGACCCTCAATTTATGCAGTAAGCCCTCAAAAAATGCAATCCAGATAGTGACTAGACTACGGACTGGCCGATCCTGGATTCGAATCCCAGTAGGGGCAAGTTGTTGCTCTTTTCGAACACGACACAGCTGGTTCTACGGCCCTACCAGTTTCTTAAATAACGGGTACCAGAGGCATTTACCGGGGGTAAAGCAGCAAGGGCGTGAGGTTGACCACTCACCCCAGCTGGTGCCGAGGCGCAGAATCAGTGCAGCTACACATCTGCGCCCTCTACGTACCTTCTGGGCGCGAACAGGGATAACATTACCCTTATCTTTTACTCCTTACGAGAATGGTTACGTACTTACAATCTTTCATTCAGTCGCCAGTCGGACTATGTAGGGGCAGGACGCGCGCAGGCATGCAGTCTGTGAGAATTACAGAATCAACAGAACAGCCTATTTTACGACGACGATTTTAAAGTCGTTTAGCCTGAATGCGCAACGCTGTACCTCAGACAGCACTTTCCAACTCAGGCCATGTGTTAACTAATATTCGCCAATTAACATTCGTCACGTCTTGTCACGCGTTAACCTAAATATTTTTAAATGTTAAGTGATTCTGTTGAAATGATTCTGCACCCGCACAGCCATAGGCACTTACTAAACGCTCTGCACAACAGCAAAAGTTCCGTTGTCCCAGTGCTTACCCCTTTCAAGCCAGGTGATCTGTATATGTAAAACCAGGTTTAATATTAAACAATTCTGCCTTCTGTCCACGCAGTCTAGTTGCGTTTTGTACAGATCTCAGAAGAAACGGTGGTTATTTCGTAACATGTGAGTTTTTGACAATGGTTTTACGTGAGTAACATCACCAACATTCACAAGAACTTTTTCCATTGTCACAGTATTCAAAACGAAACACTACGTTTCAAAAGTTATCTGCTTCCGTCCTCACGTGAAAGCACCAATCCTAAGAAACAACTGACCAAAATACAACACACGCCATCATAAATCACACGCGAGGAACAATACACCTTACGAAATTTAACGATGATAAAACGTTTTAGGGTTTGCATATGTGGAATGTATATTTTTAGATGTACTGAGTCCTTGCTCATGACGTGTGATCTATGATTATGTGTCTGTTATATTTTGGCCAACTGTTTCACCTGAGGAGGGAAGCAGGTAGCTTCCGAAACGTAGTGTTCCGTTTTGAATATTATGACAATGGGGAAAAAGCCCTTCTCAGTGTTGATGACATTATTAGTGATTACTTGCCCACACAGCATTAACTGACTGGTTTTTATAACCTAGACGAAAAGTGTTTACCGCGCGGTACGAACTGGGTATTTAAATATAATTCAGGTTATTCACAGACAGTCACAAATAAAAATGGCAGGAACAAGTGACTCATGCAGGATCGGCATAAACTGGAGTGTGCAATGTACCTAGAGTCCTCCACACTCAGCTTCATCACTATGTTGCTCTTACAAGGAGGACAAACGGACGAAGCCTGGGAACCTTCGAAAAAGCACTGCTCTTTCGGAAATTGGGGAACATTGGATATAAAAGTACTTTCGCTTAGTCTTTAATGGGTTAAACAACATATAAGGACGATGGTAGGACAGTGACACTCAAGGCCTTCATAAACCAGTCACTAGATGGAGGTCGGAGGTAGCATCACGCTGCGAGCGATTCACACCGCAGTGGAAACAAACACTCTTATCCACTGGACAGAAAGCTGGGTAGGTCCTGGAGCTGACTTGGACGTGGCAGCACACAGAAACATGCTTCCACTAGACGGGAACTGAACCCCGATCGCCCAGCTTGTCGCCAATCACTTTACAATTTCTCAGACTCGTTCTTAGTAGCCCATGTAATAAAAAACATCACTGCTGGGGTCCACAAATTTTCTTCTCACGGGGTCTGCATGCTTTGGTTTGTGTGTGTGTGTGTGTGTGTGTGTTGGGGGGGGGGGGGGGCAACCGAGTGCCTGTATTTCACAATAGTTGAACGAAGTTCACTTAGTAAGTGCATGTGTACGTTCAGCACTGGCACAGTGGTCAAGTTAGCCAAACGAGCCCCGGCTAGCACGGTTATGAGCGTCCGGCACCTCAGCGTAATATGAGCCCTCAAATTCTTGTCCCGTTACGAACGAAATACACGTTCCGTTCGTGTTCCGGCGCAACGCCCAGTGATTCCGTCCCTTTGTAAACCCCCTAATTACTCTGCATCACCTGGCACTGACAGGCGGGTGGGATGGGGGCGGAGGGGTGTGGTGTGACAGCCCGAAGTGTTCCCCCTGTTGGCCAGGTGCGTGCCACTGCGGACTGCCAGACAGATTCATACTCCACCGTGAACAATGTAGTCGGCACACGCACGTTAAACAGCTCGCCTTCTTTTGTTCCAGCCGCCTGAGTTCTCTGTAAGCCTATATGAATGGAAACTAATGCGTGCCGTCAATTCAATTAAGTGTTCTTCAACTTAATTTTCCTGCTAAGTGTGCTGCCAAAGTTACATACAATGTGCATGTTTATATTCTCTGCTTCAGGAGTGCAGTAACTTGAATGGCATACACACATACAGTCGAACTTGGTTATAACGTCATGAAAGGGACTATATAATTTTTGCCGCTACGAACTAGTGCTGTTATAACCAAAGAGTGTAATGTTATAGTGAACAGTGAGGAATTAATTGGTACTACAGAGTATCTGACGCTACAAACGGGGTGTCGCGTAAACCGATGTCGTTATAACCGGGTTCAACTTTATTAAAAAATGAATAAGCGATAGTTCCTTCAATTAGAAGATCGTTAGTTTGCAATACAGAAGTCATGTTTTCTGAGACACGACGTCGTTTCGATTGTTATTAAGGTTACAAAGTTGCTGCCGCCGTCTTCAGGGTCCAAGCAATACAAGAATTTCCTATTATCACCTACTCAAAATGTGAACACACTGAAGTCACAGAATATTACAACCCGAATTGTAAGTGTCTGTATTACAGACACTCTGAGAAACAAAAGCTTTTCTTTCAAAAAATTAATGAACTCAAACCAGGAAAATTCAAACGTAAAAGAAGTAGCTGTGACCTGATAAATTTGACGTTCTAACGGCGGGTGGGATAAGAATTCCACTCTCCTGGAATATGATTCTATGGAGACCACCGTTTCAGAAGCCTGATGCATCCACTTTCAGCGTCAAAGCAGTGCAAGCATTTCTGATATCATTTGCAACAAATCTGCATACAGTGAGATCCCAGAGTATTATAATCTCAACTGTAATGTCTGCATTACAAACACCAGAAGAAACAAAAACCTTTCCTTTCAAAAAATTAATGAACTCCAAACAGGAAGCTTCAAATGCAACGCAACGGTTCTTAGATGCGAAATTTGTTGTTCTAATGAAAATTGGCCTCTGTGTAGAATGGTACATAGGAACCGATGTTTCGGAAACAAACTGCTGCCCCATCACAAAGGAAGTCCAAGAATCTGATCTTGCCAGTGGAATACATATTCCAGTGTTCTTGTATTGTGACAGGAACACAACAAAAAAATTTTCTTCTTCTACAATCGTGTACTTCATATAATTTGCCAAAATAATGCGCGCGCTAGTATTTTGTGGGACATTGTGTCCCTTTTTCAGCGTATAACACCATGCTCACTGGCAAATTCGTGACAGAATCATCCCTCTACATCGTGGAGATGCGCTGACGTGGGCAGACACTGTGCTGCTCCACTAACTGACCGATCACTGCAGCCTTCCTGTGGGGTATCAGAGATGTGCGTGACGGTATGTTACTAGCACAAAACTTCCCTTTGGTAAAACGTGACAAAACCCTCCCTAACCTGTTTCTATTTTATATAATCGTCAGAAATTCGTGTCAGTGCCAGCCAGAAGGCGTTCAGGTGGCAACAGTTCCCCTCCCCCCCCCCCCCCCCCAAGTTTTCAGTGTGTGTCAGTCATCGGTTAATTAGCGAACTTTGTGGATTTACATAAAGGTAAAATACTAAATCGTACAGACAGCGCTTCTCAGCCCTGCTGATACCAAGAACCCCTTACAAAGTTTCGCTAAGTCTCCGGACCCCCTCGCCACAACAATCTTAACTCGCGAATCACTCAGACCCGACTCGTGATACCATTTAAGGCTGGAGCATTTACAAACAAGAAACACTTAAATTGCAAATACCTGTACTAATGTAAAAACTGATTGTAATAAATTTTCCAGCAATAATGACAAGAGATGAGAAGGAGGGGTACAAATCCCGGACGGCAGGTGGCCCGAGCGACTAAATTTTTACTGGGGCGCCTAATATCTGTGGGTCCTCAGTGTGAAACTTGCTTCATATCACCCTCCTGACGCCCAGAATTTCGAGGTGGCTCCCAGATTTTTGGAAAATCGGTATACTCCTGAATTCAGATAACAAAACATGAGGGAAAGAACTCTATTCGCCACTAAGCAGACTCTAGTCAAGTCGCGAACCCCTTAGACATGGTACAGACGTCTGGTTTCACACAGACGTCTATCGGGCTAAAACATGTGTTTACATAATCATGAGAAAATGCTTCATTACAGCTACGTTCTTCTTAATCGCTCTGTGTTCTTCAGTTCCCCTACAGAAGGAGGGCTAAGTGTAGAACTACGGCCTGACCAATTTCTCTAGCACAAGGCACTGCTCGTAGGGCAAAAACGTTACAGCACATCGACAGACGAATGCTGTTTAACAACCCGTCCACTTGAAGCAACATCACACACACACATACACACACACACACACACACACACACACACACACACACACACTGTATTAACCTTTTAAAGCCTAGCGGTAACTTTACATACGACCAGGTTTAACATTAAAAAATTCTACGTGGTGCCCACATTGTGTTTATATGTTTTGTATGGATCTCAGAACAAACAGCAACATTTGCCGTATAAAACATTAAGAGATTGGTTTTTATAACCGAAGTGGAGAGTGTTTACAGCGCGGTACGCACTGAGTCCTTACATAAAACAGATATGCTTCGTCTTTAAAGGGTTAACATACTGTACACTTCGCTTTAAAACAGTAACACAGAAAAACCTCGCTTCAGCACAACGAAGTACTACTCACACCGTTTACGTTAATTTGAAGCGTAACAGAATGACAACGTGTGAAAAGACGGATAACTTAGCAAGAGCAGGGAAAGCTCCTACATTTCACGCGAACGGATCTGATAAGTTACACATGAAATGCATCTCTTCGATAAATTTAAAAATGCTGTCCAAAAGACCAAAGTATGAATTACTTTCACAACCCCAATAACAACACATAACTACGTAACACCTTGTTGCAGGAGGACCCAAATGAAGACTCCGTACGTGTTGCGCCGTTGGGTCAGTCTATTCTTAATGCCACATGCACCACGGTAACGATATTCAGCTTGTGAAAATTGCACGTCAACACGTACTGATCAAGGGGCGGGATGTTCGGAACAATGGGATCTGAACGTGATTCTGAGATGATTCACGTTTGTGTGACACTAATGCTGTCAGGTCGAAATTAAGTTGCTCTCGGATTATCCCGAACTCCTTGCACGATTCCAATCACATTTTGCACAAAAGGACTGCCATAAGAGGCATGCACGATGTCTTTACGTTTTTTGACGGCACGATTTCCATCATTTGCTTCGGAATGCCACAGCGAAACTGCCGGATTAAGGTTAGACATATCTGTCCCTTCGGAACACAGGAGACTTTTGATCCGTACTCACCAACACGTTTAAAATTAATAGCCACAGTCTGCACTACCTTACCTTTCACCTTGTAATTTGAAAAATTTAGTTCTGTTAATGCTCATGTCACACGCATGTGTCACAACACACATACAACGACACATCCTGTTTCCTGACACACAGATTCCATAAGCACACTGAAGTCTGACATCAACTGAACTCTGACAGTACTGAGGGCTTCGCTCTTATGGGATACGCAGCGTTGATTGGTAGTTACCGACGTTTTGGGACCGACAGGCTCTCCCAAACGTCGGTAACTGCCAATCAACGCTGCGTTAAGATCCCAGACGATTGAACATCTCATTTACACCGTGGCGGAAGCCTAAGATCACGCTACTGACAGTGTACTTCCGATCATGTTTATTTAACGACTCCGTCCCAACTTCTTGTGTTATACTCACACAGTACAGAATAGAAGGATTGTCAACAGTGAATGGAAAGGAGGTGTATGCAATTGTGGCCTCTTTTTTGAGGTTCAATGTATGCAACATACCGACACTGGATCTTGAACTAGACAGTGTACATAAAGGGTTCAGACCCACGCTCAAGCCCCAAACGGGGGCTACTTAGCTGGTGCGGGAAACCAACCAGTTCGGAAACTTGGAAGACGTTTTGCCGACCGAGAGCTAACCAAAGTCTCCTACGGCCTCAGCCGAAAGCAACTGAAAATCAGCAGACCAGTCAGGGCTACCTGTAACAAGGCGGCCAAACGACAGAACGAATTGTGTATGCTACTTGCCGGCTACCGTGACTGACGGCGAAATCAAGACATGACACGGGCGGCATCCGCCTAATCACGGAGAACTCCAGCCAAAATGACTCCCGCCCCCGGACAGGCCTTCAGCCTGCGCCACCGAGGCACCCTGGGGTTCAAATCCCAGACATCTATTCGAAGTTCTTCCTCCCAGAAAGGACACACTGCCATTTGCAGCACAAATCCTTAGTATGGTCATATCAGGATCCTCATCCAATCCGTTAGCGTACGTACACCCCCCGCTTTGGTTGTGAGGTTTCAGTGTTAGCTATAGCCCAAAGATACGTTTCGTATGCAGGAATGTCTAAACGGAACATGGGACGGAGACATGAGCTTCGAACCAGTCGACGTCCTTGGTTAGCTTTTTAGTTGGTTCGGTTGCCTGCGTGTTTGGCTGGTTGATTCTTCAAAAAGTTGGAGAGTCTTTCGCTGCCTTGTTTTTCTTCCTGCATGCAGGCAACAGGACGGGCAGCTTATGGCCACAGACTAACCCTGTCAATCCGACGACGTGTACTGTTACATGGCTCAGAAGGAACAACAAAATCTTTAGTATATATCATTACATGAACCCTGGGCTACTCTCTGAAAAGAGTAGGAGAAACGGCACCTAAACGAAAAATCTCCTAAACATTTTGCAGTGTTTTACTGGAATTAACATGGCGTGGCATTACGGGAGGCATTAAATGCACGGTTATTTCGCTACGATCCGAATTTCACTCCAGGCATCTTCCTTGAAACGAGTGGGGTAATAAACTAAAGCAGACACTACGCTCTTTATAACAAAATCATAACTCGTGAGACGGACTTCGATGCCTTCATTTACTTCTCGGCTAAAGATAATGTTCCTCTTGCCTCCCAGGTCATCCGCTACGAGGTCCAAAGAAATGCTGACTTGTAGCAGGGTAACGCGGGAGCGATTAATGTCAGATCTGTAGCATATTCAACGACGCCGTTATACATAGCGGCGAAATGAGCTTGCACAGTTCAGTCGGTGAAGTAACTGGGTGTGTGTTGCCCTTTGCCCGGCATTTTTCACCCCATCACTATGCCCAAGGGGGCTCTCACTAGTGTCCAGCTTCCGACAAGTGAAAATGAACATTTCTTCGGTAGTTGTGAATTGTACGACTGACAGTGAAGGGCCACGAACAGCTTATCACGGACCCTTATCAAAGGCGTATTGATCTTTCAAAAAACAAGCTGGTTGCTATCGCTCCAGGGTTTATGATAACTGAAAAGTTTTACGTCATTCGCGTCACGCTTCGCCTGTAAATAACAATGCCCTGCGTGGCAAGTGCTCAGCACACACGGGAACCCGTCTAGTGGCCACCCTATCTGTGTCTACACTACCGATATCTATCACAGCCATCTGTCCGAGGTAGCATCCCCCGCACAGCTACCGGGGCCCTGGGGCCGTCGACCAATTATACTCGCTTCTAACTACTACGGAAACAATTTCACGGAAGGTGTAACACTTAAAAGCCTCCCTTTCTTTCTGAAAATTCCCTTCCATATATAGCTCCTTTCTATTATGCATCAATCAAAAGCAGACGGCTTAACTAATCTGTTCTTCCATACAGCACATTAGCGATCCGAAACGGGGATCACGAGTTGGACGGTCATTGGTTTATAAACGATTTCGGTGTAAAAATAATACGGTCCGATGGCCGAGTACAGCCCGAAACATGTCGAACAAATAAAGAACCGTCTCATACAGTGCTCTAACGTAATGAGGTGGTGTTTTATTACACGCCTACATCAGTGATTAGTATTGCCCGTTTTAGTTGCTATAATCAGAACAGGCAAACATCCACAATGTCGCTCATCAATCACTACTACTACCATTACTACTACTGTCACAGCTACTACTACTGCTACTGCTACTACTACTACTACTACTACTACTACTACTACTACTACTACTACTACTACTACTACTACTTGTCATGTATTAAATCGTCCCAGACTATAGTAGAAATCCACTGACTATAACGGTTGTGAATGCAGGTTTAACACTAATCCGTGTACGTTACTCTGTTCTCACTTCCTTTCTACCCGTTTGTTGGCGCATTATTAACAATTAACATGACATTTCTGGACCAAAAGATTCAGCTTTCAAGAATGTCACCTCACGCAACAACGATGCTACTAAAATTGTTGCGTCCAACATGTAGTATCAGACAGGAGCTACCAAACTGGGCATGTGCTTTCATCGGCATTGCAAGCTAGAAGAACGGGAAGTGGCCACTGGGACATACCCCAATAATTTTATCCCATACCACCATACGAATCACATGCTTTACGTCATTCACTAAACAACAGTGATCAGGTTTTCTGCCCTTTACATTTTCTCAAACAAACACTTTCCATCTACTCACACAGCTCCGCAGCTTCCCTGAGAGAGCTTCTAGATGGCACTGCCACTCTAAGGATCGCAGGTATAGGTGATGCCAGCGTCGCTCTAAACTGCGCGCCACACGATGCGCGTGCGCAGTATCGTAATGCCCCTTGCCGAGTGTTGCAGGATCAGCCCTTGCTATCTTCTCACACAGTTTTACCACGGAGCATACGATTTTCCCGTGCGATTCGACGTCACGCTGCACCACCTGCAGAAGAGATCACAATATGTCACAGAGCACAGCACGCCTGGCACAAAATGAAACGTATACAGAATTTTAGTTAGGAAACCTTACAGAAAGCGACAATGCAGGAGAACAAAACTTCTTTCCATGCCAAGTAACGTCACCTTCATCTGTAATTCACGCGTATAACCAACAATTACTCTGTCGGTTACTAGGCCTCTACCAGTCCGTGTCAAGAAAATTCTTGTCGCATTGCTACTCCGTTCCGAACACAGCAAAACAATTATTATAGGCACGTTGCGAAAAACATTTACACCTGGACAGACAGGGCGAGAGTAGCTTTGCGCTACGTTGCACCCCCTAAAACACCAGCCCCGTTGCCCGCAATGTAGGTGAAATAAATGACACACTGTGTCTGTCAGACAGAACGCGCTCAGTAACAGTGAAGTGCACATGTGCAAAGTTACCCTCTCGTCCCGCCTACATACATCCCGCGCCTTCTTGTGGGGTGTACATAATACTCAACTACACCTACCACCAGCCAGGATCGGTTTTGCTTTAGTTCGGAAAATTTTCTGGGCCACTTTCCTTATGGGGCCTAATTTGCTGACTTCTAGGGTGTCCGTGTCCATGAGATAAGGGGTGGCACATGTAAACAAGCAGAGGAGATGACAAATCCATACTTCTTGCAAGAAGTTCAAAAATACTTAGCAAACCTACTGTAGACTGGAAAACGAAGTTAAAATTGGTCTTAAGGAAACAACTGTGTGACTGTTGACGATATTTAACTAGTTCAGAACAGCGCCCAGTGTGGGGCTAATATCTGCCAAACAAGGTAAATTACGAACTTAATTTCGTATACTTTTTCCCAATCCCGTTACCTCCTGTCTCATACGTCTCACAACCCAGTCTGTCAAAACCCTAAAATACAAAACGCCGATAGCGAATGCCACGTACTTACCCAACCTTACAAAATACCATTAAGTCTTACAACACAGAAAAGCCATAAAAATAAAAAAAGCACGTTACGCAGGCTTTTGTTAGAGGTCATACAGGAGATTCATCCTCTTGCATCCTTTCACTTTGTCGTTACGCCCACGCACCGAAGGTGTCAGTGAATTGTCTACTTGCACCTACTAATCCCAACTGTAGTTCCAACTTCAAGCCACCATTCTGTGGCGATAACAGACGCCCCGCCCCCCTCCTCCGTCCAATCTAATACGAAGGACGACCCACACAATACCTTGCCTTCGATTCAGTTTCCATGTTAGGAATGTGACATCAGCCTGGTAGCATTATATCCTTATCTTACATCGTCTTCAAGCCAATCGACTGTACAATTGTAGATTGTACAGTCGATTGTACCAACCACGTTATAACATTCCCACAAAAAATTATCTTCAACTGACAGCTGGGAACTAAGTTCAGCCTACGCCAGCGTTGGTTCGGTCTTAAGAACTAGGTGTGTGTAGTTAAAACACACGCTCGGTTTTCTCAGACATGCTTCAGTGAATGCCGCATAACCATGTAGTGTTACTCAGGAACACGCCATCATGGTGAGTAGTTCTGTGCCACCTTCTAGCACCATCTTTTCCAAAATCTGAAATCCCAATCTCCCCTACCATCCTAAAAATAATTTACATTTTATACAACAAAGGCATGTGATTTATCAATTAATTTATTCAAGCCATATGTAAACGGTCACTGTTACTATCTAAATCAGCTCAGGGATCCCACTGAGCTTCTCACTCGACGGCTACCGAAGGCACGCTCTCCGCAAATCAACCGGCCGGCACCGTAAGTTGACCATTCACCTCCACCAAGTGCCCACGTTATGAACTGGCGCTGTAATTCCACTCTCCCCATATGCCTTTGAGGCGCAACTTCCCCTTTATTTTATTAGTTTCAAAGTAAAGATGGGAGATAACAGTGCACTAAACACACCTGACATTGAATTTGCGAGAGTTCATGATTGCGCCGCGGTGTAGTGAAGGCCTTTGGCCCTCCAGGATGCATGCCGGCCGTAGCTTGGTAATTTGTTACCGACGTTCCGCGACAACATATCGTTACTATCTTCAACGGTAAAGCAGTTCAGAACGATGGATCTTCTTGGTCTGCCTGGCCCTTGAAAACGTTACATATTTGACGTCCCGAAACGTACATAACTGCCAACCTTAGAAGTGCAACATGCCAGAAGACAAATGCCGCACTCAGTGTTGAATCTAACATTAAATACACAAGTAACAAAAATCACAACTTCGTGGCCAGTCAGTAATAGGTTGTGACTGCGTAACAGGGTGTTTTGTAAATCCTGGCACAAAAACTGAACGGTCGAAAATGCATGTCGCTTACGACATGGCTATAATCCCACGAGGGGTGTGACTCATAAAAGAAGACCGCAACATTTGTGTCGCTTCGTTCGTCACTTAAACCAGAGCAATTAATGATTTTGTATCCAAATACTGTACGCTACACCTTACATGGGCAAGTAAAATATAGAACACAGGCAGAGGAACATAATGTGGCGACAGTGAACCAAGTTACTATTCAAATGACCTGCACCCTGACATTTAAACACAGCATCATGTGGAACAAATACGGGAAGGTTACTTGGCCTTTGGTTCGAACAATTTCAACTTCAGAATATCAAGTCCAAGAATCCTGTACAGGGCACAACATAATATGCATACCGGACATCAATCTATTGCGCGCCTACTCAGTAAGGCATCAGGTTAGGTCATGAGATGCCAGAGTGCGAGTCAGAGCTATTAACGAACCGTGAGAAATCTTTACAGACCTAATATGAAAAAAAAAAAGAGGGAGGGGCATAATCATGCTTCTAACGAATGCAGCTGTAGTCACTTCTGTTACCCTGAAGAAACCCAAGACTGACAGAAACAAATATGATTTAAGGCAATGTAAGGCAGCAAAAGTAACAGCATCGAGCACAGTCGCTCAGTGGTCAAGAAACGTTCAGCTGTTTGTACGACCCAACGGTTTAGCACCGCGTTCAGAAGAACGTCCTCTTGCGGAGCCACATACATCCTACGCACAATGTCAAAACCTATTCAACAACCACATTAATATTACCCACCCGCCTACGTACAGGTATCCACACTGGCCTCTTAAACTTGCCTATCTTCTCCGTACATTTGGTGCGACACACATTAACGCCAGGCCTGTGGAGTCGGTACACAAAACTTCCGACTCCGACTCCTCAATTTTTAAAACTCCGACTTCGACTCCTTTGTAAAATCTCAATATGTATTAATAATGGTAAACGTATAAGACATTTAATCGCCACCACGTGAATCATCAGGCTACTTTTTAGACTTATAACCTATATTTAAGTATAAGTCTAATGGTTACTGTAGCTGTCATGTCTCTGGAGTTGGAGTATCTAGTTAAGATTTTATATTGAGGTCGGAGTCGGAGTCGGTACATTTTTACCGACTCGACTCCACCTGAAATTGCTTCCGACTCCGCCTTCACAGCCCTGATTAACACGCCCCTCATTTAGGATTGCTGTGTTCATGGACCCTGTCCGCCGTCTGGTATTTAGACAAGAAACAATGTTTCCAGAACTCTTGCCAACACAGTCCATTAACCATCTATATACAGCATGTATATGAAATGGACAAACTTCAGGAGTTCCCCACACCAAAGCAAGGACGAAGATCACATCAGTATCTATGCTTATGTATGCAAACAGTTTTAAAGGTACAGCCCCTCACGTTCGACGGACCTCAGTCCTTTAGATTTTGTCTGTGGGGACACATAAAACCCTTAGCCTATTCAGTTCCACTTGGAAATGAACTGACAGTTCAGCAAGCCATTTTTAATGTGTGTCAAACCACTCATAACCGCCTGTGGACCTCTGGAAGTGTGGGACACTCCATAATCAGACGTGTCCATGCGTGCGTTCATTCAGGTGGAGGACACTGAGCATTGGTGTGAACTGTAATGTGAGAAACAACAGTAACTCAACGGTTATTAAATTGGGAACGTGTACTGTAAAGTATTATGCCAGGTGTAAGTAAAATATTACACAGTTAAGGTATTTATTGTTGAATGTAATCTTTCAATTAAACTCAAGAACCACTCATTTCCGGTCATGTACTCATATGAACTTTTCCTTTGCTTTGCCGTGAAGAACTCACCCTTGAAGTTTGTCCATGCATTTTACATACACCCTGTACACGTACTTGGACACAAGTTATGTCGGCGAGAGAGTGTGAAATACAGAACACAATTGGGGGAACGCTCACGAAAATCTAAAATATAAGAAATCACAAATAAAGTCGAAATGTATATCACGAAACGAAATCCATGAAGGCTGAACGGGAAAGAAATCCACTGGGCATGTAACTGAGGTTCCTGTCTTCTGGCATATGTCAGCGCCTGGCCACACAGAAATATGTCGACGTTTCAGAGAACCCTCCTGCCTCCATAATCAGGAGTATGCCGGCCCGACTTGACAGTAGAATCGACCGACTCTTGGAGAAGGGCGACTACTCTTCCGTCAGAGTCCGCAATATTCACAAACCCACTGTATCCGTCCACAGCCGAGACCTTCATAGTGCACGTAACACATGTGCATCCCAATATTTATTTGCAACATAGTCCCAGCACGTTCCTATCACATATATCAAAAATCATAGAAATCACTTTATTTGAACTGTTTTAACGAAACACGCTTTACATTTTGAGTCAATCAAACGTTGCCGCCCAAATCGTCAAGTTACCGACGCGACGCTGACGGCGAAAATTGAATTTATTCGACAAACAACTGCACAGAAACAGTCAATTGACGGCAAATGTGACATTCTTCGTTCCTGTTACGTCACCCTTCATGATGCCAAGTTTAACGCGTCCTTATACTAAGGCACGCATTTACAGCAATAAGAACCAGACAAAAAGAGAACGGTAAAGTTCCAGTGTGCAGATGGAGTCATCATTAATAACACAACCAGGATGTCAAATACATTTGCGCTGACGTAGGAACACTAAATCAGTGTCCTGAATGTTAGCATTACTGTCAAATTAATCAAATATAACACCGTTTGTCCTACATCGTGCGGTTCTTGATACATTGAGGCAACCATCCTATACATCAAACAAGGCTGCACAAATGATTCCGTCCTTCTGGGATATGACTCTGTGTCACGGAGTAATCAGATCCCGTCGTTTCAAAGCAGCGTACTGTCCTCATCCTGAAGGGTCGAAACATCCAGTAGTGTGTGATATTCTTGGACACTGCTGTCCTTCACGGTACGTCGCCTGGAAACGTCGGGACCTGATTACTCAGTGATGCGGCGTCATATCGGCGACAGAAGCCCTCAGCTACACCCGCTGCCAAATCCCCAACTCTCGCATGGCCGTATGAAGCTCGTACATGCTAAGGATGATTCGCGAATCAGACAAAAAACATATAAGGTTTCAAACATTTCTGGCATCAAACGGAATAGCATTTGCGTGCAATTTATGCAGAAATTAATGTTGTTTTAAAGATCTTGTACTAAGCTCTGAAACGACTATAGTTGCTTCATTACTCGGTTCATGAACCATCGGTTTGGCAAGCAGAAGCATGAACTCCATACAAAATCAACACGTACCACAAATCTGCCTACTGTGGCGCATTCCTACAACTGAGACCATATCCATTGTAACGACGGAACCCCAGGTATGTTCACAATAAAACAAAGAATAAAAGACATCAGATTTCATTAACAGATTCCAATCTTTGGATTCCTTTATTCCTTCGTTGCATACAGGACGTACAAGTTCCTAACGAGAGGGTTTGTCTGCCTGTCCGTCTGTCGACCCACACGTTTCATCTCCGACAGCACTCGACAGACGTCAGTAACACATGATACCGACGTAAATCAAGATGTGTGCGGCAGGCTACTGTTAATGAAGGAACGTACCGGCACAATGCCGTACTGTCAATACTGTACATGAATGGCAAGTAACAGATCATTAATTATCTGAAGGGAGGAAGAAATAAAGAAAAAGAGATCCAGGTATGACTCATGAAGTCTGCTTTCCTGCTGCACAGGCAGCTCTGTGACTATATTTCACTGCGCAGTCTGCCCTGCGACAGGATCACAGCCTCATCCATGGCATGTTCTCCACACAACGCGATCCCGTGCAATATTTAGTACACGTAAAATATGTCGAATATAAACTCAAACTTCCGAATCGTCGCCACGTTTGTTAGCTGTTGACTTACAAGCGGCATTTTATACATAATGTGTATCTTACAGTCCTATCCTTACTTACATACCGTTGGCAGTCTCCAAAACAGTCTACCAGAATCAATTACACAACAAGCGCCTACATTTTAGCTGGTTGGCGTTGTTACATCTTTTTATTGTGTTCACGGATTGCTAGTTCGCTTTGGTGGAGTGTTACTTTAATGTGAATGCCTGACGATCCCATACTGGATCGAAACATGTAGGGCTGTTCAGCGAGAGATTGTAATATAAAACATCTGGGAACAATACAGTGCGTTTTGTTCGACTGAATGTTGTGACTCTTTAAACTTCTTATGGCAATAAAACTAAATTATGAAAGACACTTGTCTGAATAGATGGAGTTGTGGCGGAATGGGGGGGGGGGGGCCCACAAGTCTGCTGCACTCTTGCTTGTAAAAACTTCCGAAGTAACAGTTCAGAGGAACGAAATTACCTTCCCTCGGAATTCGATTTCAAACCCGGCGACATGCCGCGTCAAGATAATTAGAACTCGACCCACAACTGCGTTCACGTAACAATGAATCACAATTATAAATGCTGTTCATTACAGCCAGACTTTCAGACGCTCCTATGTTATCTCGAGGAAGAAATCTCCACAGCATACACTACATGTCTGATTCTTCTCTTTAATTCGTCAGGAAGAAGGGACAATGCATGCGGTCCATGGAGATGTGACTCATAGCCCGTAGGAGGGACGGCGGCATAACGATCCCCACTGGGATTTGGAAATATATGGACACACACACACACAGTACGTCCCATGCGTCAGTACAAAGCACTGTTCTTCGTCACTCAAGGCTGGAATTCTAGAAGTCCAAGGTTCGATTTCAGAACCTTGTAAGATGTGGGATTTATCTTCTTCTCTGTAATACAAATGGTTATCACATCAAAACCACCGCCTCCCTAATATGCCTATTATCACAGTCGCCATAACCACAGTCATATCACCATCATCATCCTCATCAACGTTATGGTAATTACTCTTGCGTATACAAGGGGTGACCAGTGACACGAGATTCGGTAGCCGCACTGTAGGAAGCAACTCTGGCTAGAGCCACGCATTCATAAAGCGAAGTGTTTTCCCCCATTTGATGGCTTCTTATTTCTGTTCACCCAACTGCAATACGTTCCTTTACGCTACTTATGAGTCGCCTTTCTTTACAAAATCTTTTAACACGCTGTTCACGGTCAGCCAGGCAGGCATGTAAACTACCTAACACTATTTTTACAGGCAACTCGCCCGAGTTGCACCAGTGACGTGCGCAAGCCGCGTTATGGGCACCCCTGGCGTATATTGTTAGGGCAAGTACACGATGCAAAACAAGATGGGCGGAGTCTGTAGTACGCATGAAGGAATACAGAACATATTCTGAGAACCTGAAAGGAAGAGATAACCTAGCAGACCCAGGAGGATACCGCAGAACAGTACTGAAGGGGGTCTTGAAATAGGCAATGAACCGGCCTGATTTCATCTGATTCAGCATACTGTCCAGTTGTGTTCTTATGTGGGGAAGGCATTGCACGTTAGGGTTGCAAACAGGGGAGAATAATTCCTTTACCAGCTGACAGGTCATTATATTTACAAGAATTTTGCTCCATGCAGTTGGTTACACCGCAGTCACAGTTACAATATCGGGACTAGTAGGAAAAAACAGTACGTCAAAGAAGCAAAATGTGCAAGCACTTCCGCTCTCCCACCAGGACTCCAACCCGTAATCACAGCGTTCGAATGGACGACACTAGAACAGCATCCAGACATGACATCTTGAAACCCACAACAACTCGCATTGCTTCTAGACACGCAGGCTACATAACAAGGCCTAATTGCTCCAGAAGTGAAAGAGAAAACGCAGATAAATTAAACTTGACAATTCAGCTTCATCCCAGTGGAAACAATGCTGAATATACGCGATTTAACTCACGATGCACAACAAACCACACAACATCAATTACAACGCTCAGTGCACTCACTCGCCATCTGTCTCCACTACACAATTTCTCTAAAGTTACAATACAATTGGTTAATAACAATTATTAAAGCCATCCAGTCGCAAACCGGTGGAATTTGCTTCGTTGCACCGCCACAGAGAAACATGAATCCATACTCCTTAATTTGAGTGTGCACACCAGTAAGAATACAACATGATGTCAAAGCCGTCTCCTCTTCTATCATTTCCATTTCATTTTGGAAAGAATCGCTGAGCAATTCGCTTGAATTATGAAGATGATTGTGGACGATGAACTGCTTGCCCCATGTAACCCTAACAAGCAAGGAACAAGCCACCTGTCGGAATATACCAGCACCTCCAAACGATGCGCGTTGGGCATTAGTAGAATCGTGACTGTCAGAGGACAATCGAACTACTCAGCAAAAAAGTGCCCCACTGCAACTTTGCCCATCACAACCACAAATGAACTTCCCGAACATAGGTCTTTTGAGTTGCAAAATGCGGTGACACTCCAGTGGTCACGGACGATTTTCGATGAAGAGAGACAAATCGGTAATGACCACGTACTGCGGTGGACAAACGAGTTTCGTTTTAAGCTAAACGTTCAAGTGATGTCTTCACACGTTCTTCCGATGCCCTATTACGTGGGAGCCTTACTGCACATGTCCCACCTTTGAGGATGGAGAGGCTAGGCACAGTAACTGTTAATATATATAACAAGCTCTCGTGAGCAGCTGACCAGGGATGGCAGTCTTACATTGAGACTGTGCACAGAACAACCCTTGGCCGTACGTATGGTGGAGGCCATTGTGAAGAAATGAACAGCAACTGAATGGCTTGCTGGCAAGAATGCAGGTGGACAACTGAAGGCAGAGGAAACTGGCACTTTGAACATCAAAAAGTTAAACACGACCGTGCGCAATAAAAAAAAAACTCACTGCTAGTAACGCTGATTTGACAAGACCTGCTACCAGGGAATTACTTAATTCTTTTACGACGCTGAAAGCTAGAAAGACCGAGCGACATATGTAACTTTCATTATGAATGATGAATCGGCAAGGATCCGGGACAAAACCGCCGATCACAGCATTTAATAAGTTATTTCAGTATGTGACACCAGGTTTCAGCCGAGGTGCAAATGAGATCTTCGCTCTTCTGGGATGTTACGCGGCGTAGATTAGTATTTATTTACCGACTTTCGAGGCAACCTATCGGTGCCGCGTTCAAGGTTCAACCAGTTTATTTGTAATTATGTACCGGCGTTTCGGGAAAACCCATCGGTCCCATCTTCAAGAGTCAAGCAGTCCAAGTATTCAAAACGAGGGTCAAAGTAAATCTATGACAAAATTTCGGAACACCGTTTTCGCATCCGGGGTTCGAAACATGATTTATATGGAAAATAAGACCACACAGTACTTATAATACATTAAGATGAATAACGAAGTTTAACCATTTAAAGCCTAGCGGTAACTTTACATACCACCAGGTTTAACGTTAAAAAATTCTACGTGGTGCCCACATTGCGTTAATGTGTTTTGTACGGATCTCAGAACAAACAGCAACTTTTGCCTTATAAAACATTAAGAGATTGGTTTTTATAACCGAAGTGGAGAGTGTTTACAGCGCGGTACGCACAGAGTCCTTATATAAAACAGATACGCTTCGTCTTTAAAGGATTAAACAAACGAAACTAACACGAAAAGTGAAATCGAGTAATAGAAGATTCAGAACACTGGCTGCGTTAACGGCTTCTGAAAAATTACGTTCAGGTAAATAACGTTTAGACATTTAGTGTCTACAACAGCGAAAACACACAGCATTGTTAATGTTGTGTAGGGGAATGACCGTTGTTTGTTTTCACAATCAGATGGAGTCCATAAACACATTTTGTGTACACAACCGATATTTTATAAATTTTAAAGCACATAGTAAAAGTACTTTCTTCCCCGTGGCGCAAACAGCCCTACTTGGGTCAGGCAACCTCACTGTTGAAGCTTCTAGACCACAGACAGACACACCACACTCGGTAGGACTGCTCTGGACAAGTGACCGGTCCGACGCAGAGACCTGTACGTGACAACACACAATACTCACAAGAGACAGACATTCATGCCGCCGGCGGGATTCTAACCCGCAATCCCAGCAAGCGAGCGGCCGCAGACCCACGTCTTAGACCGCGCGTCCACCGGCATTGGCGGTACACGTATTTACCACTGTGCCTTTTAAGTGTTAACACACTACTGAGGCCGCGCGACAGTCGTACGGTGTAGAAGGCACTGCCGTCATCATTACTGCCACAACTTTATGTCAGGAAACAATACGTGAGCACCTGCACAGACAGACACACGTATGTACGGGCTGGCACGACCGATACACATCACGTGGCAACCACCCACAACGAAACATCTGCTTCCCCACGACGTACAATTATCGTGAAATGAAATAACAACCCGTACAGCAGGAAACGAGTCAGCTCAAAGAGCAGGGAAACGAATCTGTCCTTTGCACAACAATGGAAACGATTCCGAGGGGCGTGGTGAAGCCTACACTATTGCTGCTGCCACATGAATACACAACAGAAGGTTATCCATGTTCTTTACTGAGTCTTGCATCCTAGGGTACAGCTCCACGCACTCTCTATGTCTGACTGAATCACGGGCTGCTAGCACACTTAACCGAACCGAATTAATCCAATTCATTACGACGCTGCTACGGTAATTCTCACCTTCCTTTCGCTCGACCGCACTAGACTCACATCGCATGACTTTTGACAGGCTCCACACGACTTCTACGCAAACCGGGAATGCATTTGTGTATGTTGGCGAGTCACCCTAGATTCGAATGTACTCGATTTGAGTATGCCTGTAGCTCTAGCCGTAAAAGCTCCACATTTTCCACTTCAGCATTCGATAAAGGCTAGTAGTGGCTGGCTTCATACTCTGCCGGACATTACCGCAAATACGGCCCCAGCATACCTGTTGGACCTACAAGGCTTCTGTTTGGACATCGGACCCGTTCTGGTTATTAATGAGAATTATTTCCAATGCTCCTGCTAAAGAAAATAAACTACACGTCCAGTCCGCGTACAATAAAGTGGTTATACAAAGGTTCACGTTAATAGTCCCAATTTTGTACAGGATGATTACTCGTATAGCCTTCCCTGACCACGTCAGAGCTTAAAAGCTCTGGTTTCGTTTAAGACAGAAGCGTAAAACACGCACCAAATGAAAGAGTACACCCTTAGGGTATTCTATGTGTGCTCCTTTCAAAACGGCAGATGTCGTTACGGTAGCCCAGTTCAATCCAAACTCTGCTAAGCATTTACTTCCTCGTCAATTTGCCCATCGGGATCGCGTAATCCGAGTCTTCAGTGATTCAGCGCCATTTGGCGTCGGCGATACAGTGAATTTCCGTGAAACGCCCGACGCAGTGAAGTTAGGTGGCCTTGGCGGTCATGTAACGTGGCCATGATGACCAACAGACATGCCAGGTTACACTCATCAACTATTTGGCCAACGCGCAGTAAAATATGCAAATAAAGCGATCAACAGGCGCAGATTTTATGTTCGTAGTTTACGTACAAACTACACAAAAATAAAAGATAAAGTTGGCGTAAGTTTATAAAAACTCTTACGTAAAAAGATTGCGTGGAACCCCACCTACCGGCATATAATTAGGGCAAACTATTATTCCGGCATCAGACCTACTAGCACCTGCCCTGAAAGAATAAAAAACTTCTTAAATCCAATTTTGTTACCTCGCTGCAAGGTCCTGTTATTGCAGTTGACTATTCCGTTACAATCTTAACAACTCACTCCTTTGTCTGAACATTCTGCCAATATGTATAACAAACTGAAGCGACATCACCAGCAGCTTGTTATGTCCATGTACTGCTTGTAGTCAAAGGTCGGGTAAACCTGTCTGAAATTCTATGGTGTTCAAAACCATATAAAGCTATCAAAATCTTAAATGGAATAAAACAAATAATTTTGACAATGTGCAACGGTATTAAAAAAACCTATAGTGCACGCCCTATGCTGCAACTTGTGGATATTTCCACGGTCTATGGATCTAAGTACCATAATTGTGCTCACAAAAGCCCACCACTGGATTCCGTAGCGTACCAAATCAGTACACCCCCTAATGTCATACGACATCTAACAAAAATTTCCGTTTCTTAATAAACTTTAACCGTGCATTCTAATATTACAAAATAATACAACCTATAAGGCGCACACTCATGAATGGCAAACACAATATTTAACCTCTCCTGTAAGTTTGGGCCTTCTCGGGCATCTTCAGGGATATAATTTAATGCCACAAAGAAGTCACCAATACTGTTACATATTTAATTACAACAGGATTGGTATTTGGGAAGAATTAGTCCACTGTACAGCACAGCAGTGCAGGTCTAGCAACAAACGTGTGTTACGAAACTCATGACATACGGGTACAGCAGTGCCTACAGCGCATGCTTAACATCTAGTAGAATTCATAGCAAATAACTATTCGTCTCTATAACATTTATAAATTTTAACCGAACAACACATATTTTAACATTAATTTACACGAACAGGTATTTTTACTACTTTAATTTTTGGCTAAACCAGGAAGTAACATATTTAATCACTGACTTATTTTACTGTAACTGTAGTCTATCCTGATGGTATCAGATTTCTTTCAATTACAGGTAAAGCACGGTCTTAAAATAACTCAATTTCTTACTTTGTGACCAGCCACGTGCCGCTCCAGAAATGAAGCCCCCGAATTTATATTGCCCCATGATCGCATTCATCACGGGGCTGTGACAGACGAGTATGAAACAACTGTGGAATGTTAGTAAAGGGAAACCCGAAGAGACTCAGAACAAAATCCTTTTCCCGCGTTACGTCATGCAACACGAAGCTCATATGAAGCCATCCGGGACTGATTCCGAGGATGCGCTGCGAGAACCAACCGTCTAACCACGTGACGTACGAAAACGTCCAGAAACGGGACAGTTCATCAGCTCACCTCACCACGAAACTGCGATGCCAGCAGCAATACACAAAAATGCAGTAACAATGATATGACCTACTAACCGCAGCGTGACTGAGACTCATAACAGGTGTGTCTCTGCGGGCACTACCGCCAGAATCGCTAATCGGCCTAAGCACAACACACATAAACAGGTCGACAAGGAATCGAAGGCTCTAGTACCTTAGCAAGACGATGATCACATACGCTGGGGATGTTCCGCCGTGCAGTCTTGTAGAAAATCATCTATGCGAAAGAGGGAAACAACACGTTCTTCCAAAACGTCCAAACGTCACATTCCAAAAGACGGCAAACTTCGCAGTCAAATCTATGAGAATGCCAATCTCAAACGGCAAAGTGGTTTCAAAATTTAACTTAACTTAATCGTAGGTACTAATGGTGAAGTACCTGCAGAAGCTGCAGAAGATGTGTGACGATTACATGTTACGAATTGGAACGGATGAAAGAACGCATCAAAATACTATTAAAACATCCGCTGGTGAAGACTGAGACAGCTGGGGGCAATAGGTACCCAGCCGAGTTCATTTCTTTATTTCATTAACCTCACTTTCTCACTCACCCCCCACAGTCGAAATGGAAGATGGCGATGTGCAAAACAATGTCAAAGGAGCAGAGCCTGACCTTTGTAAACCAACTTCATTAACGGACAGAAGGAACTGAGGAATAAGTGGGCCGAGAACATAAGCTAGACATCCCACATACGAAACACAAGCGCAAATTAGCGCAGTATTCCTTCCAAACAGAAATCACACATGTCACTGCTAACAGAACCCGTGATCAGAGATAAGAAACCTTTCTATTCCT
>BLKM01008651.1:1233225-1248399 GCA_013340265.1 Coptotermes formosanus | reverse complement strand
ATATTGTTGAGCGCAACCCCCCCCCAACTGCTCGACACACCCAGTGGGCCAGGGCCTCCTCATTATCGAGGCTTTGCAATCACACTCATACACACCACTCGGTAGGACTCCTCTGGACGAGCGATCAGCCCGACGCACAGACCTCTACCTGACAACACAACACTCACAAAAGAGACGGACAGACAGGCCGCTGGCGGGATTCCAACCCGCCATCCCAGGAAGCAAGCGGCGCAGACCCAAGCCTTAGACCGTGCAGCCACTTGGACCGGCTTCCTATTCATTTAATCTCCGACATTTCACGACTCCACTTCATGGTTTCAGGTAGACGCTTGTCTGGAACAGTGTGGGTCAGGGTCGCCACGTGCTGCCATGAGACACACGTGAAATGTAATTAATGGTCGATTCTCTCATGTTCTCACTCATGCCCACTGGCACGCCAGCCACAGCAGCAGCGGCGGCGGCGATTTCAGACGATGGGCTGAGCGCATTCGTCACAGAACCATCAACGCACTACGTGCACTTCCTTTCAGTTCATCGGTTACTACATTACTACCAGATATGGCCGAACCACTTCCAGGCTCTGAGTATTCAACAGAACACACAACAGCGTCGTTGTCGTCGTCGTTGTTGCTGCTGCTGCTGCTGTTGTCGTCGTTGTTTTCGTTTTCTGGTGAGATTACTTTAAGGAGGCACATAAGCAGCTAAATCAGTACACATCTTTTTTCAGCATTTCGAGATATTCTTTTGTAATGCTGCACGCAGCTACAATATTACTTTCATTGTACGCATATAAATGTTACCACCACCACCGCCACCACCACCACCGACGCCGCCGCCACCACCACCACCGCCGACGCCGACGCCACCACCACCACCACTGCTGCAGTGCTGAGGACAGTATGTGGACCTAGAAGAGTAACTAACAAGAAGCCAAGTAAGCAGCCTCGAAATTGACAAGACAGAGCTCGGCGGGTCAAGAAGCACGCATGGGAGAGATTAGAAACGATGGACATTTTCGGTATAAAAATCTGAGGGGAAGAGAGCGCACGTACACTGCTAAAATGTCTCTTCCATCGGCCTCAGGTTAGGAACCAGAGGAGCGGCCCTGCGAACACAGTTGTAAACCTTCTTGTTCCATATAACGCTGGAAATGTATTGACATGTTAGGTAACTACTAGTTTCTAAACAAGGCCTGTGCACGACGTGCATATCTGTCGCTATTACTGTGTTGTCAAATTATTATTATTATTATTATTATTGGGAAGTATTGTTATGTAAATGTGACACGGTTGAAGCCCTAATATTTAAATAAACGAGATTCACTTGAAACCATTCACTTGAAAGTTGTAGCAACAAGTACAACCCTAGACGCTAATAACATCTACCGGGTACGTGGTGAATTATTTCCAAATCTGTCCGAGAAAATAAACATGGCGCACTGACACAAAAGGATACTTGAATTGCTTACTGTATGTTTCTCCATTACTGCAGTTACCACCATGCCGAAGACAGAAACAGTTTATCCCTACAGAGCGAAGGTACTACGCTACGAGATGACAACGGTATGGTACAATAATGACCACAGCATATTACGATTTTGCGCCAGACCAACACTGCGAGACCCGGTCTCTAATTTAATGCGTATTGGGGAATCTTTCACGGGGCATAAAGTGGCCAAAGGAGTGAATATGACCACTCCCCTTCTTCTAGTGCCGACGTTAAGGATGAGTGGAGCTATACATCCACTTTCCCATACTCCTTCATGCCCGCGCATATACTGAACACAAGACATGTATTTAATCTACGTACGTCACAGAACTATAGAATGAAAACTGTCTCAGTCATAAGACATAAGCAAATCCAATATATTCACTGCTATATAGTAATTACTGTACAGAATAATAAAGTAATTAATACAGGTGTGACTGGCAGATTAAAACCCCTGAAGCTATATCAGTGGCAGACAATTAATTTGTATCGCCGGCCACATAACCACGTGCACGTACCAAGCACCTTTATACTTGAACAAATGCAGCTAACGTTCAATTCAGTGCTCTCGTCTGTACACGAAAAAATGAAACATACATAATTAGTCAGTGCAAAATGGTTTACAGTCGACAAAACACGACAAGTGATCAACAGTGTTAGGATAAGAGGTAAAGCAATCCCATTACATGCCTGGACAGGTCCTTAGGAGGCTGAGGCTCCCAGATTTCAAGACAATCGGCACTTGAAGGTAGTAAGGTTGTCAACCCTACACACCGGCCGCGTTTACCCCCTCCACCCCGAAGAAATATACCCAGTACTCATTATTGTTAGAGGCTGAGTCGACCCCAGAGCCATAGTGCGATCGAAAGGATTATGTCAATGAAATATTCCAATGACACCATCGGGAATCGAAGCAGCGACCTTCCGGTTTGTAGTGCAGTGCCTCAACCAACTGCGCCACTGCGGCCCCTCAAAAAACAGTGTTAGGGACATCAGTAAAAAAAAAATTTTGACACAAACTTCATTTTGCACACACGCGCGCGCCTTTAAAAATAAATCACCTTAATGAATGCTGGCAGAAGGGGAGACTACAAGTTTACCATCATTGAAATAACACCATTCTTTGATGTTACGTGACAGGTAAAAAAGTGTAATGTACGTTTGTTATGTCCTTCATGGCAACGAAACTGGCGGATGGCAACAGATACGAGTGTTACAACTTTTGACCTCGATTTCTGTCATCAGAGTTGTCGAATTAGCCAAATACAGCTTATTTAAAAATATCGAGAAAATCCGGAAAAAATGCCGCACTGTGTTATAATAATGCACGTGTCTACAGATAAAAACGATTCTGACCCATGTTATTGTAATCCTACATAACACAACCGCGCATCACTTTTAAACAACTGTCTGGCCGTATCAGGCAACAGGGCCATCATTTACGCACCCCTGAGCTACAAAAACGCAGACAAATGTAATTACAATCCCTTGTCCATTTCTAACTATACCCAGAACTACGCGATTACTGATTGACACTTTCTATCTACGTGTCCACCCCTATTACAATACTTCAAGCAGTTCGATAAACCTAGTACCCTACATCATGAATTTCCGGGAAAAAATCGCACAAGCGTCTTAGGGTGCACAATCGTCTGCATTTTCAACACGGTGTTAAACTGTTTCTCAAAATTTTCCACACGGCGGTACACTAACAATGATTCCCTACGTTTCAAACGTGGCTGTACACAAACAGTTCTTCTAACCACCTTCCAGGTGACAGAAGACTTAACAGTTCTCAACATATCCCACGTGACGGTACACTAAGAATGTTCAACATCTGCCATGTGGCGGTACACTAACAGTTCTCAGTGTCTTCCACGTGACAGTAGACAGTTCCCACCGTCTTTCACACGGGGGTACTCTCGACCGTTCTGCAAATTCTTACGTGTTTTATCACAGACAGAACAATTATGTCACAATTGAGCGCTCTAATTTCCGTTCAGCGACGAAACAGTTCGTGTTGAACATCACTGCATTTCCTCCACACAGGTCTCACTAAGGAAGTTAATTACAATCCCGTTTCTTTCGTAGTAATACATCGACTTCAAACCTGGTTTCTCACTTACGGAGAAGAAAGTGACTTACAGCTTCTGGAAACACAAAACTCAAGAAAGTAACTGCATCTAATAAGGATTAAGCGAGAAACGCAGGATATCCTTAACGACAAAATAAAGTCGCCCAGTATAAATTTCTAACACAACTACTATTAGATAGAAGGAGGTCAATTCAATTTATTGTGTAATGACGAAAACTGGACATAAAATATAAACGAAGAACGGAACAGAAGGGGTGGAGAGGAAATTAATCAGCAGCCAAGCTGGTTACAGATTAACCGTCACAAATATAATACCGATATCTGACTAGAATTAAAGATACATCACCTTGGAAATAAAGCAGGACACCAAAAATGCGATTGGTATGAACACGTTTTTAAGGTCCAGAGAGAGTCAACTGCCATATACATTTACAATATAAACCTACAGGTCAATGAGATGTAAGGCGTCCTGAACATGGGCAGATGGATGGATGCAGTCTCTTGAAGACGAAACATGCAAAAGCGCCTAATCCTTGAAGTTGTTGCTGCTGCTGTTGTTGTCGTCGTCGTCGCCGCCACCGCCGTTGTTGTTGTTGTTGTTGTTGTTGTTGTTGTTGTCGTCGTCGTCGTTGTTATTGGTGGTGGTGGTGGTGGTGGTGGTGGTGGTGGTGGTGGTGGTGGTGGTGGTGGCGGCGGCGGCGGCGGTGGTGGGGGCGGCGGCGGCGGCGGCGGCGGTGGTGGTGGTGGTGGTGGTGGCGGAGGCCGCGGTGGTGATGGCGGCGGTGGCGGCCGCGGTGCTGGTGGTGGTGGTGGTGGTGGTGGTGGTGGTGGTGGTGGTGGTGGTGGTGGTGGTGGTGGTGGTGGTGGTGGTGGTTATTGTTTTTGTTGCTGTTGTTGATAACTATGATGGTGATGATATAAATGCTTTAAAGCGTAATTTGAACACCTAACGTTCCGTGTGACCCGCCACAGTATCTCTCCCGTTTTAACATCACACAGGCCGTCACTTTATAAGCCTACTGCAGTCCTGTTCAACTTTTACCTATGTCATGCGGGCTACTTGGTAATACTTGGTCTACACGTAGACAGCATGAAATTCAATAGGCCTACACAGAATGAAGAATGGACTCGCACACGCACATTTATATCCAGAATTTTATATGCGTTGAATAAAAAAATACAGGCTACGTGAAACAGCAAAAATACAACAAAAAATGCGATTCACTACACAGGCTAGGGTGTCGCTATTTTTAGCACATTTTTACAAAACGAATCAGTATGCCGTGCATGTCTCAACAACTGAACAGCTCGTAAGACTACAAAACCACTTCGGCGTTCTATGTCGGTTTTGCCAAGGAAACGGACAGAAGACATTTTGTCACTTCAGACGTCTCCGCGAGCAACAAAACGGTGTATCGCGGGTCACATGTTGCCCTGAAGCTACGGCTTGATCAGGCATGGCCTATCGCATACAAACATGCTCAGACTTGCTACTGACGAACGAATTCGTGACTTTATTCTTTACAGTGCAAAGGAAAGAGAACCAGTTCCTGGACAGTCGGACAGTAGACTACAGGGCTGTCCTACCTGTTTGTGAATTAAAAAAAGAGTACAGGATCAATATACTATACGACATTTCAATATTTTACATATACCAGATATAATGTCGTCTCTGTGCACCTCGTTAAGGCACATGCGGGGAGCAGAAGTAAAGCTCCATATATTCTGAACTTCGGTACTAGGAGGAAGTTACGAAACCATGCACTACTCAAATTCTTGAGTGTACGTACGTCGTTGAAGCCGGAAGGTCACGGGTTCGATTCCCGATTGGGTCGCTGACTTAATCCTTCCGGCCGCTCTGTGGTCCTGGGGTCAACTCAATCTCTAACAGAAATGAGTACCAAAAATATCTCCTGGGGTGTAGAGGCGGCCGGTGCGTAAGGCTAACAACCTTGCCACCTTCATGTGCTGTCTAGAAATTCTGGGAACTTCAACCTCCTGGAGCACTAACAGCTTGTCCAGGCCTGTAATGGGATAGCTTTACCATTACGTACGCACGCACATGTCAGCATGTTATGTGAAGCGTATGTATACGCAGAGAGATGTCCATTTCTTAATCAAACAGGCAATAAAATTATCACGAAGTTGGCCACGAATTTTCTGTAATTAGTTATCAAGAAGTGCGAACAAGGAAGTCAAACCGTATGCAGAAACACTGGACACCGATGAAGAGCAAGGATCATCCTATATGTTTATTATCTTTTGATATTATTAAGTGAACTCAGCAGTCAACTTCGGTAATGAATGCCCCTTGAACTGACCTGATTCTTTGTACATTTAACGACACAATTCAACTAAGTGGTTACTTTCATTATTAAATGGTAAGATGATTCTGGAGAGAATGTAGATGATTCTGGAGAGGATGTAGATGATTCTGGATAGGATGCAGATGATTCTGGAGAGAATGTAGATGATTCTGGAGAGGATGTAGATGATTCTGGAGAGGATGTAGATGATTCTGGATAGGATGCAGGTGATTCTGGAGAGAATGTAGATGATTCTGGAGAGGATGCAGATGATTCTGGAGAGAATGTAGATGATTCTGGAGAGGATGCAGATGATTCTGGAGAATGTAGATGATTCTGGAGAGGATATAGATGATTCTGGAGAGGATGTAGATGATTCTGGAGAGGATGGAGATGATGGAGATGATTCTGGAGAGGATGGAGATTATTCTGGAGAATGTAGATGAGTCTGGAGAGGATGTAGATGATTCTGGAGAATGTAGATGATTCTGGAGAGGATGCAGATGATTCTGGAGAGAATGTAGATGATTCTGGAGAGGATGTAGATGATTCTGGAGAGGATGTAGATGATTCTGGAGAGAATGTAGATGCTTCTGGAGAGGATATAGATGCTTCTGGAGAGGATGTAGAAGGAGACTGTCATGGTCGATTTTGAAAGAGTAAACCAGTATCTGAAGAACAAAGTAAACACACGACAAACACTGGTCTAGATGCCCCGTCCCCGTGCCCACGACTGAACAGGGGCGTTCCAAATACGAAGGTGCATTAACCACTCAACCACTATGTTTAGTTGCTCTGAACTCACAACTAATGAAGTGGAGATTCGAGTTTTGATACGCTTGTCTTGACTCGCTGCTCTGCAGATGAGATGCAGATGTCGATCTGACAGGTACCCACGTAACAGATGTGCTCTTAAACGGTGGCAGTGAAAGTTCGACAGCGGCAGACCCAAAAAGCTTGTGGCTGTTATCGTAACACACAGGAATCCATTGCACACATTAGTATGTATAATGTACGCCAGCCTTACAAACTTTTCTCTCGTCTTGCCCCATGACCTTAACTCTCACAAGTCAACAATTTACATTCTATGCTTTCAACTTTACATTTGAAACGTTTAGTAATATTTCCAATGACCACAAACCTCATGTTTCTAAGATGCACCTACCTCACACATGCCTGTGATTTCCACAATAAAAATTAAATCGGAGTGTATGCAGCGCTACAGGATAACCTTTCCAGTGCATCGCTGTCTAGGTATATCGACAGGCACAAAGCAGAACCCCAGACATGAAGTTGGCGGTCGGAAGTGAAGACAATAAACGAGGATAACGTACAGGTAAAACTAGACTGTGATTACTCAAACACTAGCACCTGAGTACTCTTTTACCTCTTACGTCTTGGAGGTTTTCGACATAAACGGAAGTGGGCCAAGACCCAGAATTCTTACAATGCAAGTGCATTTCCCTGTTAGTTTCATTATTATTAGCTGTTCCCGCGAGAAAAATTCGCACACAGAAAACAGCAAAATATTTAATCAACAAAAACTACAGCATCTTTATCTCAATAAGAATTCAAAATTGTACTTAATAAAGCCTCATGTTGGGCAATTTATTTCGCAGATCAACGGATCAGAAGCAACGTTTAAATAAGAAACAAAATCCTAAGATGATCCATCCCCGTTGTGTTTACAATATAACAAGAAATTTAAATATACTAAACACAAATGTAAAATAAAGTTGTGTTTAACTGAGTATACTTGCATTTATTGTTATAAGAAACAAAAGCTCCCCACCACACGTAAATATAAAAACAAAAACGTCGAATTCAAAGTGCTCCTACTATCGGACGCCAACAGAAGCTAGTATACTTCCCTCGGCCTCCGGCAGAGGCAGCATTGTCAACTTCTTAACCTCTCCTTTTTGTTGAAAAACAGTTTTTGAAGTTAAATTATTAAAAACAAAGGAGACTGTCATTAATGCCGAATTACAGGCCTTCTAAAAACGTCTACCTTGAAACACCCCGTTCGGTAGTTCAGTAGATCATGATGTCTTTGAAAAACATTACTGAACTAATATATATGGCGGTATACTGGTGTAGTTACATGCCAAAAGTGAAGGGATGGCAAATAAAGGATAATAACAATTCTTATGCAATTCCTGTTTATCCATTTTAATCATCCACTACGAAAATATCCACGCTCTTTCCCTATATGTTTACTTAAACAGTTACCTAACAACTGCAGCACTAACACTCTTCTTATACTGTGTTCACGTTTGATTTGTGTCTGCAATTTGTGTGTGATATAATCATTGCATTTACACTTAAAATTGTATAGATAATTTAAGAGGGAGTCAGTGGGGGGTAAACAATGGAAAGAAAAATAAGACTCTTTCATAACCATGGAAACTGAACCAACAAAAGTTCGGAAACTGAGCCAAGGAAAGGTCTGACCGTCACATACACAGAATTCGGTTTTTATTGTAACACGCTCTGCCATGCTTCTGCACCCTACCCTGACGGCAAGTGCTTTCAATAAGCCCACTTGCCGATACTCTGAATGTGTACTTTCCAAATGTACAGTGACTCACGACCATTATACCAGTATGCAACATACCTGAACAGCCACACGCAGGTACCTCAGCAGCCAATACGGCAGAGGCGGCCTTACAAGCATTTGCTCGCAAACGCAATGACGGCGTACTTTGCTCAGTTCTAAATTTTATTTTGTAATTTGTCCAATATGAAATGATTAAGGACGGCGATCAAAATAACCACCCGTTATCCCACTGTTTCCAGTGTGCGTAAAATAAGGCTCACAACAAAGAAACAGTGAGGACTGTGATGGAAAATAAATTTTTGTGCGCAGGAAGGCCAGTCTGCTGACAACATACGGGTACATGAAGGGAACAAAAATGTTCCTTGAAAAATAATCAAATAAAAAATCCCTGTCACAATCTATATTTCTTCCTAAGCTATTTTTTTTTATTATGCCAACCACTGAAAACAATCTTTTGTTCATATGTCACTACTACATGTTTCCGCTGTCACTTCCAGCCATCCTCATGGACCCATTATCGACCAATTCGCGCAGCAGCGGTCTATCGTTGAATGGCAGGTCGTACACATTTTTGTCGTTATCACAAGTATGCTTTCCAAGTTACAGTACAATAAAATACCATAACAGAATAATGAATAAAATGTTATATATCGTACGTAAAATATCTGTAAAATACACAAAACTTGTGTGTATATAAATCGCAGTGGGTGTCGGTATCCAATCATCAGTCTAGGCCCACTTCCATCCAACACCGAGTCCAGACACGTTCTGTGGACCAAAAAGCTTCCTGTCTAATGGACATTGCGGGGGCTGCAATCCTGGAGTAAAGCGACCGAAATGTCAAGTTTATTATTAATGGCTACAGATCGATTACAAAATCGGGGTACCAGATTTAATGTCAAATGTCTACTTTCTAGCTGACCGCACTGCTGAGTGTTTAGCGTCCGACGCTTCGAGACAGTGTGGAGGTCACACCTTCAAGGATCGAAATATCCAATGCAGGTCGTTCTTCAACGGACATTTCGACCCCCTGAATATGAGACCGCCACACAGTCTCGAAGCGTCGGGCACCAAACACCCAGTGATGTGGCGTCATATCCCAGAAGAACCGAGACCTCGGTTGCACCACTATGAGAGACTACAACTCGCATTCGGTTGTAGTTCGAACACAATTTGCTAAATTATCTAGCATTATTACAACGTTTACCATCGGCCAGAAGAAGTTTTAGAGAGTCAGTGTCAGGCCCACTGGTGCCTACTCAAAGGCACTGTTTTCAGGATGTCAGCACTTCTGATGAGCTACAGTAATACACACGTTCTCATGAAAGTAGTTATAAAGTAGAGGTAAAAGCTGACACACACATTGCAGACACATGTAGAACATCGGGTGAAGTGATGATCTAAACAAAGCACTGCTCAAATAGTTCTACCCGAAATGGAAAACAATTTGAACATTCTTTTCGTGACAGAACAGTTTCACCGCATGTGAAGCATCTTGAATCTCCGTGCATGGAGTAAGTAATATAATGGGAATAACGTGGATGCGGAATGGCAATAAGACAAGCAAGGGTCAATTCATCGACAAGCCTGTTCCTCCAAGAAACTACTTCTCCTCTGCACACCTGTCGATCGTCGTATTAATGAAACATTCCCCCGTCACCCAAACACACACAGCAGAACGAACAGCCTACCTGTCGGGTAGAGACCAACGCCACAGGAACATACGAAACTCCCCACTAGATGTAGTTATTTAATAACGCTACATAAACACCACAAGGAACAACAATCACCAGCTACTATACGAACATTACACAGAATAATCCCCAGTTACAACATAAGATCACACAGAATAATCCCCAGTTACAACATAACATCACACAGAATAATCCCCAGTTACAACATAACATCACACACAATAATCCCCAGTTACAACATATCACACAAAATAATCCCCAGTTACAACATAACATCACACACAATAATCCCCAGTTACAACATAACACCACACGGAACACTCAGCAGGTACAACGTAAACATCAGCCCTGGTCTGGGCTCACTGCGAAACGGAAAATCTCCTGCCAGTGCACTGTCGGGACCAAATAACGATTCTGACGTTCAGCTCGTAGCCTGGTCAATAAACCACCTCAGCTATCCCCCAGCTTGCTTATGAAAGGAAGGAAACAAAATATCTTCTTTTACAGTTATGAAAAATCCAAACAGGAATGGCAAAAGTTTCTTCCTACTACATTTGTAATAAGGCCTGATGACGATCACCTGGGTGGTTGAAACATGTAGCCAATTGTAACTGTTAAACTAAAAATAAGTTGTGAGGACGGCATCTAACTGTGTTTGTCTTTACAAACAGAAACGTATTACGCGAATCGGGTGGGGGGGGGGGGGGGGGCAAGTGGCCGAAGGCGTTCGTGGTTTCCTATGGCGCTCGCCTTTAGTCCGAAGAAATGTATAAAGAGAAGACGCAACAGGCAATCCAGTCCGCCATTCGGACTGAGCAGCAGTTTGGTGTACCGGCAACACTCGACGCTGGATCCCCTTTAGGTTACCCAAAGTTCCGAATTCCTACCTTCCCTTCGCATTAAGACTCCTTTATCTGATACGGGACGACATATACGACAAGAATCGCGAAACAGTATCGCATGCCGGGCACGATTAAATCGAAGTGGGCATGATACATTCAATACAAGAGCAACTTTCAGGAAAAAGCGTCGCCCGCACTTATCTTCTCATCAGCCCGGTTTCTTGTCTCGTAGATCCATGCTATCTTTGGCCCTGCGACCAAGATGTCACATATACATCCTACTTGCAACTTTCACTCGTCTGCATTCTACGCTCCCGTTCCTTTTGCGGTTTAGATACATCACATGATACCTGGCTCATCTGCAAACACGCTGACACCAATTATCTCGTGCAGTGTACGGGCTGAACCCAGCTGCACACACTGCAGCCACCGTTACGACCAAAATAATACTTGCTTCACGACAGACTACACATAAACCCATTAAGGCACTCAGTTTCATAAACGGACGTCTGTTAACATGAGCCAAGCCTACTGATTTCGTTACGATTCGCTGTTGCGCCTTTAACCTTTAAAGCCTAGCAGTAACTTTACGTACTACCAGGTTTAACATTAAAAAATTCTGCGTGGTGCCCACATTGCGTTTATGTGTTTTGTACGGATCTCAGAACAAACAGCAACTTTTGCCTTATAAAGCATTAAGAGACTGGTTTTTGTAACCGAAGTGGTGAGTGTTTACAGCGCGGTACGCACTGAGTCCTTATATAAAACAGATACGCTTCGTCTTTAAAGGGTTAAACCACATCCTCAAAGTCTGAGGTCACAGCTCTGAGGCAATACCTCAACGGAAATACTGCAACAGAATCTGTGATTCGAGCATATTCCCGTCTGTACAAACACTGATGTCACCATGGCTGGTACTAACGAGGGCTTATTCAAGAAAAGGATTTTAATTTTCAGCATTCCATTTCTGTAATTCTTGTCACTTATCACTATCTGTTACTACCCTAAGTACCGGCTACTTCTAAAATGCCCTTCCTGTCTGTAAGTTTAAAGACCAGTTCCATACCCGTTTATTACGACAATTCTGTCGATAAATGCGAAGGTCTAATAAAGACGGCCATGAAGCTTGGCACCGTGCCCGGGACTGCAACCTAGTCATGTTAAAGCAGTAAATCTCTTAACAAGATCACACACGTGTTCTCAGTACAGAAGGAGATATAATGAATGTTATAGCAACTGCAAGTAATTCGCACAAGGCAATTCCGTCCGAACAATCACGCCACAGTCACCAGCCTAGTATTACAATAAAAAAGTCTGTTCGGTACCGTTATAATTGTCGCTTGTTATTATTTCGAAGAATGGAATGGAATAAAACATCGCAACATTTCCAAACAATCCAGTCCATTCCGCGACGCAAGATGCAGGCACGATAACGGTTTCCTCGCACCTGCAGCCAGCTTTCAGAATTCAAATGACTCCTGGTCACGGCTAAGCGCAGTCTGAATGTTCCCTTCAATTGTACAAGGAGCACTGGCACAACGCGGGGCGATTACCCTTTTGGCGTTGCCTGGTTACTGTGTGCCACTGGGTTCAACACTGAAAAGCGCTGCAGTATGCGTACTGAGGGCATGTATGTGTTTCTTGTGTGAGGTAAACACAGAAGCATCAGACATAGTTTAAATTAGTTTTAAAACTTAAATTTGGAGGCAGTGAACCTTACAACCATTCAAGTGACCAAGACACCGTTACAGCAACAGCGGTACGGATCCTGGGCTGGCTGAGGCCTATTATATATGTAACTTTGGAAATAACAGCCTACAATGCCTACATGCCGTTGTTAACATGTGATCTGTCTTACGTCAGACCCCTTGACTCTTCAAAGCGAGTTCTTCACAGAACTCGATCTAGTTATTCCTCTTGCAACTTCAGTATCTTCTTGTTTCCCTACGGTCATCCAGCAGCTGCTTAGGCCTTCTTCGTCTTCTTGTTCATCCCATCTTTCCTTCACTAACCTGCTTTAGTGGGCAGTTCCTCCTATCTTTCCTTCAGTAACCTGTTTTAGATGGCAGTTCCTACGCAAGATGTGACCAATCCAGTTAGCCTTCCTTCGTTTTCTTGTATGTAGAATGTTCCTTTCTCCTTTGACTATGTGATACTCCATTTTTCATAGGATGAGACCAACTGATCTTCCCCATTTTTCTCCAGCACATTTCAAAACTTCCAAATTATTTCTGACGTACTTCCCGAAGTGTCCCAAGTTTCAGCTCCATGCAAAGCTACGGTCCAAATGTAGCATTTGACTAGTGGAAACTAATAAACCACTGGAGTTACAAGTGAAATTTGGTAGGGGCACCCACTACACATGAAATATGGTTAATGTCAACAATTACAAACATGGCTTTGACGAAATATTTGAAGTTACACCCGACACATTTAATGTGCACACAATCACTACAGAAACAATTCGTCCCTTACAAAAGTAAACGGAGCAACAGTAACAGTACTACTAGATATATAGGGCCACAAATTTATGCGAAAACAGAGTATGAGTTCTGCTCTGAAATCTTTGTTAGAATTTGGTGATAAGTGATTTAATGTTCAGAGCTTCTTCTTACAGTGCATCAACTTTTTGCGTCTTAAATAAGATATACATGTGCGTTGTTATTCTTTACAATATTCCTGAAAATTCTGAACAATTAAGATTAAAGTATTTTGGGATATCACCCCGTGTCGATGGGTAGCTGCTTACCGACGTTTCTGTGGAGCTTTGTCTCAATTCTCAGTGTCGAAACATCCCAAGAACAATTTAACCATCAACATGGTGTCACCCCAGAAAACCTGAACCGTCAGCAACGCCGCTTTGAGAACGTCGAACCTCGCACTTTATTAAAGATAACTGTATATTAACCCTTTAAAGACGAAGCGTATCTGTTTTATATAAGGACTCAGTGCGTACCGCGCAGTAAACACTCTCCACTTCGGTTATAAAAACCAATCTCTTAATGTTTTATAAGGCAGAAGTTGCTGTTTGTTCTGTGATCCGTACAAAACACATAAACGCAATGTGGGCACCACGTAGAATTTTTTAATGTTAAACCTGGTGGTACGTAAAGTTACCGCTAGGCTTTAAAAGGTTAATCTAGTTAGCAGTACACCTCGCTGCAAGCATTAAATACAATTGTATTAATGGCGTACGACATGAAACACCAATTAATTTATATCAGTGACACAATGTTCGATACGTTACAAATATTGGTACAAATTACCTTCACGCTCATTACAGAGTTCAGTCCCTCAGTTCAAATGAATCGCGGAAGGCTATCATAACCAACAGTGGGCTATGCGAAGTACGCGGTGACTCGCATATAGCCCAGTCATTCTATTCTGTGCGTCTTAAAGCATGTACCTTGCATCTGCAGATCCAGGTGGTCTGCTGTGATCTTGCCCAGACATTTCAGTCCATTACTCACAGTAAACCTCTTAAAACGCCAGAGGTCGGCTGGTTAAGTCGCGTGTACCAAGATCGGATTTAAGTCACTGCAAGGAATCATAAATTACAAAGCCTAAAGACCAAGTGGCCACACGAGTTTCGGGGGTCAAATGTGACCCACATATCCACAAACTCTCGATGCTACATAACCAAGATATTTAAGGTTTTTGTAGGTCACCCAGCATAATTCAGGATGGGAAACCTACACGGTTAAGGTGGTTAAAAAAATTGTTAGCACGGAGAAAGCTGAAACCATAAAATCAGTAGGAACGGGAAGCTTAGATTAAAGAACTGAGCTTAACTTGTTTTTATTATCGTCAAAGTTTTGCAACCCCAACATCCACAGAACAACAAAATACACGCATTTTCTCCACCGTAAATTCTAGAGATATTCGTGTCGCCAGATTTTCGCGCCTCTGCACACTATAGATATTTACCCCGATACGAATGTGTCGGTATACCACCACCACCACCGCCGCCGCCACCACGAACCACCACCACCACCACCAGCACCGCGGCCGCCACCGCCGCCATCACCACCGCGGCCTCCGCCACCACCACCACCACCACCACCACCACCACCACCACGAACCACCACCACCACCACCACCACCACCACCACCGCCGCCGCCGCCACCACCACCACCGCCGCCACCACCACCGCCGCCACCACCACCACCACCACCGCCGCCGCCGCCGCCA
>BLKM01008651.1:1196676-1233214 GCA_013340265.1 Coptotermes formosanus | reverse complement strand
CCGCCGCCGCCGCCGCCGCCGCCGCCGCCGCCGCCACCACCACCACCACCACCAATAAGCTACTTTCAGCAAACGCTTGTTATTTAAATTAAGATTCACTTCGGTTTCCTAGATTCCTTTCCTTTCCCTATGTCGCAAAATTTGCCGATCCCAGTGGCCGCGCAGTCTAAGGCGTGGGTCTGCAGCCGCTCGCTTGCTGGGATTGGGGGTTCGAATCCCAGCGGGGGCATGGATGTCTGTCTCTTGTGAGCACTGGGTATTTTCAGGTAGAAGTCTCTGCGACGGGCTGATCACTCGTCCAGAGGAGTCCCACAGAGTGTGGTGTGTCTGAATGTGATAAAGCCCTGGCCGACCAGGGACTGTCGAGTCATAAAAAAAGGTCTAAGGATGTATTATCAAAAACAATGAGGAATCTGTGTGCAGTTTACAGTCATAGCATAACACCAATCACCAAACTTTAGAAGAAAAAATGATCAAGCCTAATTACTACCTTCCCATTTGTTGCGTAACAAATTCAGAACAGCAGCTGATTGCAATTCGGCATATAAAGTCGCCAAAATAAAACTTTGGACAACACCGGTTCCACGTGACATCTGGAAACAGTTGGTCGCCATACCTTTCAGTTACAAAATAACGACATCTTGGACGGTTCTCCATCCCTGAGGGTGCATGAATAGTAAATCGTGTTATATAATATGTGGGTATACTTACAATGCTACTGTCGTCTGTTCTATAAAGTTATCAATGGGTGGTCCCGATGCATTATCTCAAAGGTACACAAGGAAGCGGGCGAACACAGGCGTACGGCTTTATTCCACTAGGAGAAATATGTGCCAACGATTTGTATAGTGTCAGATGCAATGGTACGGTTTCTTTTTCAGTTATGAAACGTCACCACAATCCTACAAAGAAAATATGCCGATTATACGTAAGGACGGACAAGAGAACTATGTGACAGTCACACCCCTTCATATGTTTTTCAGCTCTTGATATGTTACATATGTTACAGTAGGTTTCTCCTCTCGACTAAGCACAACGCGGAATGTCCCCCAAATTCTTAAACTCACAATCAGATGAGTGTGAGTGATCACCTGCAAGTTCCGGCCGTTTAACCTCCAGTGGACCACCCTGACGTTAAGGTTGCCGCGAAGCTCCCTTCCCCGTCGGTAATCATTTCCAACCCTGCAACTCTAGACGCTTTCACAGCGGCGAGGTTGAGGATTCCGTCCTTCTGGGATGTGTCCGCCTCACTAGGTAACCTCTTCCCGACATTTCTGCGGGACACGGTGCCTTCAAGGGGTCTAGAGAAAAATGCCTGTCGGACCTCTAGACCCTCAAAGCGGCTTATTTCACTCAGGGCTCAGGGACACTAATTACGTACTGGGCATAACCGCGTAAAGTAGCGCTAAAGCACATCTGTTAACCTCCTAAAGCCTAGCGGTAACTTTACGTGCCACCAGGTTTAGCATTAAAAAATTCTACATGGTGCTCACATTGCGTTTATGTGTTTTGTACGGATCTCAGAACAAACAGCAACTTTTGCCTTATAAAACATTAAGAGATTGGTTTTTATAACCGAAGTGGAGAGTGTTTACAGCGCGGTACGCACTGAGTCCTTATATAAAACAGATATTCTTCGTCTTTAAAAGGTTAAGGACTTCCAACGGTATGTAGTCGGTCAGCCACTTTTTTAGCATGCTAAATTTTCTGGGCGGGCCGCCCATGTTGGCACGTCCCCTTCCAACACAGCTACGCATGCACTACTGATTTTATACGTTGCATTTCCGTTTAGACTCACACCAAGCACCGGAGTATTACGTATTACCATACACAAAATAACAAATACTACGCCACCAACACAACAATTCTCCTGTTTTCTGATGTCTATTACGTCTACCTCAGCTACTAAGCGTCGCTCAGGAGTAATGCTTTGGCCTTGATAGCGTCGGTGTGGGGTTCCTTATCTGGTGACGCATAAAGTAGATCCTATCAAAAACCTAAGCTTCTGTCTAACCTTTCACTGATCAGCATTTCTTAAGTGTCCGGTTTATAACAATCCTACCGTCAAATTTATACACAACTCTAACCAGACAGACGAAATGAAATTCAATCTCACATGGAATTAACTCGCCCTCACAAGACACGACTGCACGTCAGTACAACATCGTTTAACTGGAACACGTGCGGTTACTTGTAACAAACATGTGCCAGTCGCCCCTTCCTCCGGTCAAGCTCAGAAACAATTTCCTGAGTATATCACACTACATCCAACAACAACACGGCGGGAGTTTCAGCTGCTGCATTACAGTATTTCGTACAAACACAAAAATACTTACAACTGCATAACTTGTCTAAATCACCGATCACTGACAAACTTTCAGGGATATGAACAGGTACAAATGCTGTGTGTCTTCGCTGTTTATTCACTTTCTTAAAGCCAGATAGATCTCAATAAGTAAACAAAACACAATGTGATAAAGGAAGGGCGTCCTGAAAGTGTTATGACGTTAATAGATTCACATAAACGACCTTCAACCAAGGTCATGAAAAGAAGAGTCAATAAAAAATGGATAAAAATACAAAAATTCAGCAACACTTCGTGCTGAACGATAACAGCCTCGACGTATCAGCAACTGCACTGGCTAATACGATCGCCATCATGGAATGCACGGTATCAACGAACAGTTCAAATCGCTGTATACCACTCGTTACACCCTAAACCATACGCAGGCACACGGCCCAACACAAGCATTTTATACACTTCAAAAACTTAGTTCGCAGCTCACATCTAAACCTGCGGCGACCTTGGAACGAAACACATTCTCTTTTCGAAAGGTCCATGTAAATTTTACAGAGATTACACACGATCACGACCTAAATTAATAGGGAGCAAATTTCCCTAAATGCTCCCAATCTGTACCACTTCGAGATAATGCAGTACTGTATCCAGAAGGTTACAATAAATACGAAACACCCAGGAAAGCCGAACCATCATACAGGAGTTCATTCAGACACGACGGTCACGATTCATACGGTTCACTATCAATCTCTGTACAAATTTCGTGAAGTCTGTGTCAATATCATCTTACACTTGCGGCCAGCAGGCGCAAAACATATTAAACTGCAACAAATGATAAAAATCGACACTGCGACTGGGAAAGGTCTAACGTCGAATGATATTAATAGTGGGCGAGGAGAGAAAGTTTCAGATGCAGGCCCTCAAGGTCTATTGAAAGGAGTTTTATCCAATCATTTGATCGGGGTGGGGGATACAAAAAATGAGCCAGTGGATAATTAAAGTGTCCGAATTTATCTCGGGAAGAGCAGCGTGACCCACTCCAGGTAATAATCGGAGTAATGTTTACCTCTGATGTCACATTACGAATGTGGCGGATACTGACAATTTTATATGCTACATTTAAGGTTTAAGTTCGAAATCCTTGGCTGGGTCAAGATCAGACTTTGCTCAAGTTATTTTCCTATCACTTAAAAGCTAACACTAACTTCTGTACACACACAATGCGCTACGCTTCTTATATAATAAGCACACTGTCGTGATTATAAAACTTGCATTTTTTTTTTGCCAAGTTATAATCTCATACCGCTGTTTCCATCTCACAAACTGCCACTGCCACCGTGTTATTTTTAGTCAGGGATTTGAGAAGTATTAAAATACTAAGTAGTTTATAATGGCGAGATGTTCTTGATGACAGCCACATGAAAACCAGACACGTCGAGTCTGTAATACTGACGACTACACAGAATCAAAGGGCGCAGCCGCAAAATGTTAACTTCAGCTTCAATGGGGTAGGTACAACACAGTTTCCAACACGAAGCCACGACTACATTTTGCTAAGTTCAACATCCACTATATCGACAAACGTTTCAAATAAAACTTAGTAGACTAACTGAATTAATAGGCCTATAGATACGTGTCACATACGGCTGTCTTGTACTGTAAACCCTTTTTTGAGAAAATAAAAGTCTGGTTTAAATGNGATCTGAACATCGCCAGGGAGTTGCATTTAGCTAATGAAGTGCCCCTGCAGCACGAAACGCCAATATATGCCTACAAAATTCGTGCATGACGTTTATTGTTGGTTTTTGAAGACCTGCTACAGGACTGGCTTTGACCCGCTTTAATAATATTACGAACCGCCATACGGGCTTTCGATGTTATCACCACCACCACCATCTCTGACCTGAATGTCGCCTAACCTGCTGTGTGTTAGGTTAGGTAAGGTAATGTTTCGATAGGCTACTATGAGTGAAGGCAACAGGAACACTGCAGTCACCGGTTGTTGCATACAGCGCGACGTAATCATACAGAGAAGTGTCGTTTTCATTTGCTAGGCGTGAGAACACGACTCCTTCCCGATCCTACCCCGTCAGATGCTGTTAACCCCGGACCGTACGGTATTTTCCCTCGGCGACGCTATTACAAATCAAGTGACGCCCGTCCGAAATACTGGTGGTGCCATCAATTTGGGATCCCGCGAGTCCCGCCGCTGGTCAACGCAAATTTTACACTTGTTACCGGAGGGATAGGCGTCACGTTAATTAATTGTGGTGGGTGCAGCTGGTGGGCGATGCGAGCGTCCATGTTACATCAAATATTGGAGGGATGGGTCGCTCCAGCAGGGCAGAACACACTGGTTCAAGAACTAACTTGAACACCCACATGTAAAGCAAAGCACCGAGAAGCAAAACTCGCGACTGTGTCCCCCCATACATCACGTGGCATACACGTACTGACAGCCATCCTCTTCCAAGGCAAGGCACATATTTCCTTTTCACGCTGAACTTTGTCAGTCCCCTCTAACGATGAGCATCTGCAGGCCTAATTGCTGATACGGCACCACTTATTTCAAGCGTGCCATTCCACCAAGAATACAAACACTGCCACTCCGTTCCTCTCATCACTGACATCCGGCAATGTAGCGTTGCACACATAAACACAGTTCTGCTTAATACAGCATGGTAATGCACAGCACAAAAGTACAACAAATATTCACCACGCTTCACAGCCCCAGTTCCACTCTACTGAACATAAACTTGCGTAACGGTAACTTCCTCACTGCCAGGCAAATTTGTAGTTGCAAAGTGACGAAACCCAGTTTCTGACAACAGGGCACGTACAAGTAGTTTCCTCCATTCTGTACTTAACCTACGAGGCGATATGCTTTCCTTACAGATGGGTTTTGAAATGGGCCTACTAATTTATGTCGGACATTCTGCCCAGTATGTGAGAGCGAATTTTAAAACACTTACGCCGCTAAACCAAACGCTTACATGAAACCCACCGTTAGTATACTGACTCCTTTTCAAGCACGCACCAACCCAACCAAATCCAAAACTATACCCAAGATATGAGTAAGAAGGAAAGGCTTAGTGCGGGATTCTTACCTCGGAGCCAGAGTGAGTGGTCAGCCTTACGCCCAGGCTGCTTTATTCCCGGGGAAAAAAAGCCCCCGGTACCCACTGAACAGGAGGCTGACTGGGTCGCACTGCCGGTCAGGACGTTTATCCCCTGCCGGGATTCGAACCCCTGATCGTCCAGGGAGATCTCAAGCAAAGGAATACAATAATGGCAAATTCTATTGAAGACATGCATGTGTGGAATCAAAAATACCTCCCTGAGGCTAGCCATGTAAAAACCGAAACATGTATGAGGCACGTAGTAAAGTGAAAAATAATTGTTTGTTGTTGATTGTGCAGTTCCTGGATTGATGTAGCCTGAATTATAATAAAATAAACAATATATATGGTGTAATTACGGTGATTCACTCAAGGCAATTACCAGCGCAATTCGCACACACCTTTGATCTACAGAACAGAACACAACACAAAAACACAAATCAGCCAAAGGATGAAACGGGATGGCAACGAAATGATTACGACTGGCAACCTTGTACTGACAGCCCGCCCCGTTCCTTTACCGTGTTATACAGTACAGCCCCACATTACTGGACTCACACCCCACCGATTTGTGTTTCGTTAGAGCCAATTTTGTTACAGCGAATAGACCGCCTGCACACATTCGAAGTGAAGAAAAGGCCGTAAACGCACATTGTCATCATTCTGAACACCAATTACGAAAACCAGAAAAGAACGTGGCCACAGTACAAAACGGGATGAGCTCTTATGCATATAGGGTATGTTACACAGGTCCACTACATGTTATCCGAAACTGTCGGGGGCAGATGTGTTTCGTAATTCAGAATGTTTCGAATTTTAGAAAGCTCATACGGTGTATATACCGTACATTATGTAACAACCCCAGAGGGGCCTGGGGCAGCGCCCTGTATTCGAACACATTACTGTTTCTGCAGAGCAACTTACGAATATTCACACTAAGTGGGATAAATAAAGACCATAAACAGTATTACAGTTTATTTATATATTGTAATAATAAACTGCTAGAGTTTTCGGTTTTCAGCGCTTTTCGGATTTCGGATATGGGATTGGTGATCTGTACTACGGTGAGGGCCGGGGCTACTGATTGGAAGCCAGTAACGAGTTTAAGTGAATTTGAATGAACTAAGAACTTTCACTCAAAATGGCTGTTCAATTCATATAAATGGCCAGCGGTATCAAGTAGGTTTAATCACGAAAATCGCTTAATAATAACAAAGCAGGTGACCCCAATTCTTCATTTTACATTCTCCTAAATAAAGTTGGCGTTCCGTTTGTCCACTTCCAACCTATGAAAAATCATGTAGATCTCCAAATAATACAAAATGCAGGGTAAAAAACTCGTAGAATTGTTAGCGTTGCTGTAGTTGTTGGTGTGGTACGGATAATTTTTTACTTTCGTGGTTTACTTACTGACACTGTCTTAAATGAAATAGCGTCGTCATCTTCATCTTATACTGTCAATTCATACGCGGCACTGAGTGAACCATCAATACTTCTGGCGCCAGTGGAACTCAGACCAAACTAAAGATGTCCGAAACACACAAAATGCTTTTATTGTTCTCGCAGAGCATAAAAAGTACGATAAAACAACCTCCTGCTGCTAATTTCATGTCTCTCATCCTTGAACAAAAAGGACCTGCGGAATGGTTTTAAAACCTGATCCAACGTTCTGAAACCGCAGTACAAAAGCAAAAACAGGATAGGCAAGTTCATTCCAACCTAAAACTAATAATAATGAAAGATCGTAAGGTACGAATACAGCGATGGGCACTGCTGATATCATTACCAAACAATCGGCACAAAGAAGGGCGGAATATGTGAACTGTAAAGAGAAGACACAGCTGTAATGACGAGATGTAATAATACCTTATTTGGATGCAGGTCTTGTACTGAACACTCACGTGCTAAGGCTGCAGTGCTTCAAACACCAGCGACCGGCCAACAGAAGAGACCTAACTTTACACTTCTAAGTACAAAATCTCATTTGAATGAAATCACCCATATGTAATATCGAAGCAAATGGCACTTTGAAAATTTTACCTTGGCCATATTCGAACGTAAAATCTGACCTTCAAACGTTCATTTCAGTACCCTAATATGAAGGATATATTTATGACAACTAGCACGTCCGGAACTCGGGAAAGTGGATTTCCTTGACGATGTCTGTGGAATATTACAATATTCTTCACCGCACTTTACATGATTCCTCATTAGAAATTAAAGACGCCCATCACATCTCAGTTCAGGCTTTTTAACTTGGCCCGTTTTCAGTATCCCTTACATGTTCGATATTTAACTCATTCGCCAAGGGAATAATATGTTTACTGATATCACTGCATTTCACACTAGAACACATCAGAATTCCCTACCAAACCACTTCACTCTTCGACCGGTTTCCAACGAAGGAAAGAAAAAGGTTTTCCAGCGCATCAGGTTGTAACGACAATAACAATGGGACTATTCAAATACGAAAGGACAAATACACGAGACACCATTGCGGTCCAACAACATTAACCCCTCAAAGACGAAGCGTGTCTGTTTTACACAAGGCCTCAGTGCGTACCGCGCTGTAAACACTCTCCACTTCGGTTATAAAAACCAATCTCTTAATGTTTTATAAGACAAAAGTTGCTGTTTGTTCTGAGATCAGTACAAAACACATAAACGCAATGTGGGCACCACGTAGAATTTTTTAATGTTAAGCCTGGTCGTATGTAAAGTTACCGCTAGGCTTTAAAAGGTTAAAGAAGAAGCGTATCTGTTTTATATAAGGACTCAGTGCGTACCGCGCTGTAAACACTCTCCTCTTCGGTTATAAAAACCAATCTCTTAATGTTTTATAAGGCAAAAGTTGCTGTTTGTTCTGAGATCCGTACAAAACACATAAACGCAATGTGGGCACCACGTAGAATTTTTTAATGTTAAGCCTGGTCGTATGTAAAGTTACCGCTAGGGTTTAAAAGGTTAAAAGTAAAACAGATGAGAAAGTCGCCAAGCACAACACACTTACTGCCTACTACACACTTGTATAAAGCCTTTACACATTCAGGGCTATTTACCTCCTTCCTATCTGTCACGGACTGTATGTTCACTCTCAAGAATTAGGGTCTGTGTTTCCCCACAAATAAGAATAAACACGCTTGTGTTTTGTTTTGATGTCAACTCCGGAGACGCAATTGGAAATAACATTAACATTCTACACAGACCTGCATCTTCAAACACAGCATCATTTTTATGAAGAGTACTAAATCATTATGGGTAAAAGCAAACAGACTTCACGACGCACGAAACTATTACCCTGTTTCAAACACGGCTTCATATGGCCAACACTCATACATTACACCAGAATTTCATGTAACTACGAATATGCGTATAATGAGAAATAACAACAATAATAACAACAATCGCGACGTAAGGATATGCTTTTCTAACTGTCTAGCGACCAACAGAAAGGTCAGCAGTCTACTGTACCTTTTATCAGCACTATAATTACGAGCAACTGAAGTGTCACTACAATGTCATACATTGTGGGCGTGCAAGGGAAACCCACCAAGTCCAACAAAGACGGTTTTAAGAAAAACGAACAAAAAAGTCTGATCAAGAACTCAATAATAACAATAATAATATTAATATTATTATTATAAATTTCTTTTACTTAGAAAAATTTTAATTTGGAAGAAATAACATATACGAATGTAAATAAAAGTATGTGTAAGATGACGATACAAATAACAACAGTTTATATTACACAATCAGTCCAGAACTGGAACAAGACTGCCGCCGCACAATCATGTTAGTATTAATATGAAGCTAAACCTGTTCCAGCACTTAGTCACGGCCTACACCTCTAAGAATTTTTAAGCATGTAGGCACCTACATCTGTAAACCATTTCTAAGCATGGCGGTGGCTACACGTCCCTGCATGTTAAGCTCGTTCGAAAAACTTCAAAAAGACATTATGAACTTCGTCATGTCCGTCCGTCCGTCCGTCCGCATGGAACAACTCGGCTCCCACTACATGGACTCTCACGAAATTCGTTATTTGAGGATTTTTCGAAAATATGTCCAGAAAATTCAAGTTTGATTAAAATATGACACGAATAACGGGTACTTTACACTAAGACGTATGTAAATTTATGATACGTCTCTGAATTCTTCCTAGAATGAGAAATGTTTCAGACAAAACTTGTAGACAAAACCAAAACACACACTGTATAAATATTTTCATTTGATGTGCCAATGCACACAGCAAATAGTTTTGAAATCACACTATTCTCCGTAGGCTAACTTTTTCCGAAAATCGTACCTTTTATGAGATAATGTAGAAAACTACGGTACAGCCAGACAGGTCACAGGTGACACCATAACACAGCGCATGCGCTTTCCATGCAGGATAACTAAGAGTACAGAGACACGCTCAGAATATTTAAGACTTACTGGTTTCCACGGCAACAATGGTTACGCGAACGCGCCTGAATGTCACGTTACAGGTACATTGCCAGTGTTTTTAACTGCAACACTGAATGCATGCACGTGGCCGTTTTCACGCTCAGGCCGCCCTGCCCACGGGGAACAAGCATCAGTACCCACCGGGTGGGGAAGGTGCTGATTCCAGGGCCTCGATACACTGGTTAGCGATGAAAATTATCGCCGATGTTGGAAAGTAAACCCAGGCAATCCAGTCCGCAGCCAGTAGTAACACCGCCAGAACTTAACGACGATAACAAAAAAAAAAATCTGGCATGCTATTTACTTAAACACTTGGCAAAGGAGTGCGACTCAACTCGCTGTATGCACCCCAGTTTAGAAGTGCAGACATTACTCATACCCGTTTTCCTACTCATAGGGTGGTGGTGGGGCTGTCTCTGTAGAACTGTAGCATTTAATGCGCCCATTGTTCATTCCCCACTTCAGAAATAAATGAATATCAAGCACTGGTGGAACGATAATTGACAGGGGTACAGTGAAGTGCCCTCAGAGAGACATGTCGCAGTGCCACTTCGTTCACCACAAATGCTGCACAGCCTGCCGCGGTCACGGACTCGCCCCCCCCCCCCCCAACTGCGGAACTGCTAAGATTACACAGTGCAACGCCCGCAGTGTTCTTTGCTTCCGAACCCATCACCATCAACGTTAACAGTTCAACAGTGTTAGCAATCACATAGGCGTAAATCAATCCATCCACGGTACGTGGCTCCCTATCACCACGGCATGGCGCGTCCTCAGGTTGCGGAAGGAGAAACGGCCTCCAGATATGGAGGGTTGGTGCGAATACGCCGACCAAGCAGTCGTCGACAGCTGACAAGGGGTGGACCTCCAGCTTGGGGGGTTGGGCATGATGCATGCGAATCATCGTCGTAAAAACTTCAACATTACGAAACATTTCGCCAGGCTTCGGACTTGACTGATCCTTTGGTACGACACAAGCGATGGAAAAAGGTCTTGGGACTTAACACATGGAATGTGGGGCTCTGGCTCTGGATACGGACAGGTGGCGGGGGCCTGTGAATGTGGGGCTCTGGCTCTGGATAGGGACAGGTGGCGGGGTATTGTGAATGTGGGGCTCTGGCTCTGGATACGGACAGGTGGCGGGGGCCTGTGAAATGTAGGGCTCTGGCTCTGGATAGGGACAGGTGGCGGGGGATTGTGAATGTGGGGCTCTGGCTCTGGATAGGGACAGGTGGCGGGGGCCTGTGAAATGTAGGGCTCTGGCTCTGGATAGGGACAGGTGGCGGGGGATTGTGAATGTGGATTCTATAAATTGGGGGGAATTTATTGACCAGCTGAGGACCTGTTGGCTCCTCAGGAAGGACTCTGCTCCACAGAGTGAGTGAGTTAGTAAACCCATACACCATCCGATCCGAACCCACAATGTCAACAACACATAATGTTTGTAGTCGAAATCAAGTAAAAAATCCGTCCAAACACAACTAAATTCCATTTATCATACAGCTGTGTTTGGACGGATTTTGGCTTGCTTTCTGTTATAAACAACACAATGGTACGATATCCTTTAAAACTGTCTGCAGTACACTAACTAGCATCCATTACTTGCCCATATTTAACCCTGCAAGGTAGAAAAAAGTAGGTTTCTGAGATCGCTATGTTGTCTGTCTGCGTGCGTGCGTGCGTGAGGGAGTGAGGGCGCCTGTGTGAGACAGTCCATGCATGTTTGTGTGTCTCCCACTTCAACTTGGTATGAATGCTACATCATGGGCAGCCACCCCAACACTGTTTAACTTTCTACAAGCACTAATAACAAACATGGCGGCTGCGCGAACTTCTACGGCTGCGGCGACACTTACTTCAGGGTCATGAAATGATGTGCAATAAGTCACCTCGGGGAAATCCGCACGTTGCGTTTACGTAATATTTTTACACACTGTACAATAACGTCGTGACTTATATGAGGAAAACATTTTGCTTGTGTTTTGATGGATGTAAATGTACCACTTGCACTGGGCGTATTAAGTTTAGTGCGTAAATATCCCATACCGATACTTACACATTATATGTAAAACAATGTTTCTAAGATAAAAGCTGCATGGCGAGATTAACGTACACGCAATCTCAATTTGTTCCTTAAATTACAAAAGTAAACACACCAACAAAGTACTGATACGCAGGACTAGATGGTCAGGGACAGCGTAGCCGGTACAGCAATTAGGCTACAGGCTGGAAAGACCGCAGTTCGAATCTTGGAGGAGGTTCTCCCACCTCCAAACACATCCATACTTGCCCTGCGGCCAATCCGGCCTCCACTTCAATGGGTACAGTGTGCTTTCCCGGAGATAAAGCAGTCGGAGCGTGACCTTAATCACTAATATCCATCCAGCTCTGAGAGCGAAAACAAGTGCAGCATACCTCTGCTCTACATCAGTGTCTTCATGGCATATACGGGATAACTTGCCGTTTACCTAGAAATCCATGCAATAGGTAAGTAGGTTTTGAAGATTCAAGCCTTGGAGGTACATGATTCCGTGCAAATTGGTAAATTTTCAGCTTTATGCGTTCTGTTCTGAACTTTGTTACAAAAACTTCGAACTGTGGACAATGAAAAAATGAAGCCCCACTGTGCAGGTTCTCCGTGTTCCAGATACGTAGCGGGCAGGTAAACACGTGCCTACAATATTAAGGAGACCTTAAACCAAGTCATTAAAGCAGTTCGTATTTACGTCATCGCTCGTTAAGTTGCAACCAGCTGTCATTACACAAACGGCCTCTGGACTTACAGAACTCGAAATATCGGTTAACAACGATACAATAACAAACTACGAAAAAAAAAAGAGAACTGGAATAGGTCATATCATGGTCAGCACTCAGACTTTATACAAGAATGGATAAGCGTATGTCATGCAGCACACACATTTTCAAGCTTCCACCGAGGGCTGTGGAGTCGGAGTCGGTAAAAATGTACCGACTCCGACCTCGGTCTAAAATCTTAACTAGATACTCCAACTCCAGAGCCCTGATAGCTACAGTAACAATTAGATTTATACTTAAATATAGGTTGAAGTCTAAAAAGTAGCCTGATGATTCACGTGGTGGCGATGAAATGTCTTATAGGTTTACCATTATTAATACATATTGAGCTTTTATGAAGGAGTCAGAGTCGGAGTTTTAAATATCGAGGAGTCGGCGTCGGAAGTTTTAAAAATCGAGGAATGGGAGTCGGAATTTTTAAAAATCGAGGAGTCAGAGTCGGAGTTTTAAATATCGAGGAGCCGGCGTCGGAGGTTTTAAAAATCGAGGAGTGGGAGTCGGAAGTTTTAAAAATCGAGGAGTGGGAGTCGGAAGTTTTAAAAATCGAGGAGTGGGAGTCGAAGTTTTAAAAATCGAGGAGTCGGAGTCGGAAGTTTTGTGTACCGACTCCATAGCCCTGCTTCCACCCCACTGGCCTCTATTGTCATTTCCTGCATACACAAATCTGTTGCTGGGAAGCCGATCACATAACACCAACTAACACCGTAAAGCAGGGTCAATCGTGAGCAGCTAATAGTGGCTCAGCTGGTTGAGACATAAACCGCTTTCACGGCAGCTTAAAGTGCAGCGCCGTCTTCACAGCGGTCTGGCGATAATCACTACCCTCGGCCAAATCATTCACTTCACAATAGCCCACCCATTTGATTAAAATTCCGTTTTAACATTATCCTCACAATTTTAATACCACTCCCACCTACGCCAGCTCTTGCAAAAACGACAATGCGTATCAAAAATTCCTTTAGTCTGCAATTCCATAAATAATCAACTAAAAGCATAAAATATTTATATTAAAGTAAGATACTCTGATGGCATGTAAATTTTAGGAGAAGCCAGGGTAGCGTAGTCGGTACCCCGACTACGCTGTGCCGACTACGCTACGGGATGAACGGTCCAGTACTCTTCTCCATTAGGGACTTCAGGTGAGTTAAAGAAGGTCTTGGGTTTTTTATATGTTGTATACCGTGCATATTTTTACACCATTAAGATACATCAACCAATACCCACACTGTTTATAATTATATATTGGTATCAATGTCACCCCTACATGTTTCGGTGGTCAAGCTATCATCATAAGGGGGCACCAAAGGTCACAGGCTCTATTCTACATCTAAAGTCATGCAATATTTCATTTAAGACTGGCACACTGAATTGCTTCTTAAATGAAATATTGTAAGACGTTAGATACAGAATAGAGCCTGTGACCTTTGGTGCCCCCTGGTGATGATGGCTTGATCACCGAAACATGTAGGGGTGACATTGATACAAATATATAATTGTAAACAGTGTGCGTATTTGTTGGTCTATCTTAACAATGGTCTTGTATGTTAGCACCGCTGTACGAACATTTTCAGATTTTGTGGCGCCACTCGTTTTTAACGACCGCCGCGTTTAGGTTCTCAGGACTGTAACTGCCACGAACTCCATTCACGATAACAATAATACTGTCGCAATACAAGTATATCCCATCGCACGTTCGGCCTTTAAATACAGAAATGACCACGTGGTTTGCTTAATTTAACCCTTTGAAGACGAAACGTGTGTGTCTTACATACGGACTCAGTCCGTATCGCGCAGTAAATACTCTTATTCTTGGTTATAAAAACCAGTCTCTTAATGTTTTATAAGGCAAAAGTTGCTGTTTGTTCTGAGATCCGTACCAAACACATAAAGGCAATGTGGGCACCACGTAGAATTTTTTAATGTTAAACCTGGTCGTATGTAAAGTTACCGCTAGGCTTTAAAAGGTTAATAGCGGTATGTGCAGTGGCAACGTTTGCATTAAGAGTACCAAAAAATGTACCTTGACCTCTGTAGTGATGACAGGGGGTAAGCTGACCCTACGCCGTTGCGTGTCTCAGACCTAACTCTGCAGATAATGGACTGTTGGCACCATAAAATAGGTTCCCCAGCAGTAAATAACCATTTTATCGCTTCACAGTTCATACTCCGAAAACAGAAGCATTATCAATAAATCCATTATTTTCAAGTTTGCGTGATCAGCAACTTCGTATACATCTCTTCGTTAAATTATTTCTTGCACAGGTTAGGTTACGTTCGATGAGGGTTGGTCAGATCCCTTCCGAGACGCTGGATCTCGTGCTTTCATCCTATCATGTGCTCGACGGCGTAGTGTGTCATAAATAACTATCATCTAGACCTATAGACACCCAGCCCTTTTTTGCGGCCCAGCTATATTCTTGAAAAAAGCGGGTGTAAATAAAAAATATTGCCATCAGAAATAATGGGTTGGCGTAACAGAACGCAGCCAGCCAAATGGCGTTAAACGTAAAATGAGACAGTGCAAATTAAGAAGTTGTACAAACTGACATGGGGCGTTAAAGTAAAAGGGCGTAGAACAAGGGCTGGGAGTAGCCGACTTTTATGAAACCTTGCAGAAGACGTACGGACCCCACACTGCTCAAACACTGGTTGCTGCGACAACCGCAACAGCAGAAACGTGCGGGTTTGGTAAGTCTGAACACAAAATTGTTTATTTCTCCGGGCATAACAGGAAGTTACCTTCTGCATGAATGGCCGCGCACCTCAGCATTCATATCCAGTCCCAACTTAAATGGGGGGGAGGGGCTAATAGAACTGCATGTTTTTGCAACATTTTGGCACATGGCCTTACACAAACCCCTTCTCGAGTTGAATAACCGTGTCCAACTGCACGTGACGAACAATCCCAGCCAAGAACTCGCGGCGTCGTACGGATAGTTAGAACCAACATGACTAAGGCCCTCAAAATAGCAACTTTCTTTACGTAACACAATACAATATGAAAGCGAGGGCAGGAAATGGACCAGTCACAATTCTGTTTTATTGCGCTATTATCGCAGGGCTATAAACCGCAGTTTCTAAGTGTCATGTGTCTCACAGCCTTTCACTCGCCCCAGTTTGGAAACACAAACCCACAGGACCAATCTAACGTACTCCTGAAAATAATGCACGCCTCCGGCCCGAGCAGCGGGCAATGGCACTGCCCGTCTTCTGCGTACAGACCACAAAGCTTCCATTCTTAACATAATTCGTAACTGTAAAACACACAACCGCCTGCACTATCATATGCAGATAGAAGGAACAGGTTATTTGAAACAAGTTCTCCAGATATACACACACGTTTTGTTTCCAACTACTGCACGAAGTTAATTTTTACGCTCCTACATGTTTCGGCAATCTATTATATAAGCTGGATAAAACGTTCTCGTGCTATCAGCCGTGTCAGCTTAACCCTTAAAAGACGAAGCGTATCTGTTTTATATAAGGACTCAGTGCGCACCGCGCTGTAAACACTCTCCACTTCGGTTATAAAAACCAATCTCTTAATGTTTTATAAGGCAAAAGTTGCTGTTTGTTCTGAGATCCGTACAAAACACATAAACGCAATGTGGGCACCACGTAGAATTTTTTAATATTAAACCTGGTGGTATGTAAAGTTACCGCTAGGCTTTAAAAGGTTAATTGTGAATATAAGCCGACGTTTCGAGAGCCATCTCCGCCCTCGTCATCAAGGAACTCATGATATGGGCGGAGATCGCTCTCGAAACGTCGGCTTATTCACCATTAACTGTTTAACACGGCTGATAGCCCGAGAACATTTTATCCAGTTCAGTCGCCGTGAAAGCTTCGAATTATATATCACTACTATATAAAGCTCATGCATATATGTTCACCCTTTACCGACATATGATACGCTGCTTGTGTCTTTATAATACTGCATCCCCCTGATGATGGCTACAATACACAGCCGAAACATCTAGGAGCCGAAAAACTAACTTTGTGCTGTAGTTGGAAGTAGAACTTGTGTGTAGAAGACAGCTGCAAGGAATGTGTGTAACATTAAATACCCTACAGACGATGGCAACTCAAACTGCACTCCACTACCCAAACTGCCACACCAGTAAACCAATTACACCCCCATGGCGTCTTATATGTGTGCGTACGGCACTCAGTAACACTGATATTGTATTGGTAATCTCACTGTCACGAACTATCGAAGAGGACTGCGTGGGCCCAGATGATCTGACCTGTCTTTGTGCCGTTTAAGACAAACAACTTCACATTTACGGTTTTCGAGGTTTTCGCAGGTGTATGGCTGAGGATTCCATCCTTCTGGTATACGACGCTGCGTCAATGGATATTCGCATCGTCACGTTTAGGGGACAACGTAGTGGCCAACATTATCTAGAAACGTAGCGTTACCATTACCTACTGACGCTGCGTCACGTATCAGTGTAACGGAATTCTCAACGTTACTTTACCCTGTTCTCTTTTATTCTTCATCATCAGTATTAAGCCCTCGGCAAACTACACACACACACACACAGGTGTACCCTTATAACCATGTCAAATTGTCATGTACCAACCTGCATCGTAAAGAAAGTCGCCTGGTGGCAGAGAACGCGTGCCCGAGGCTGCCCAGCCGTGGAAGGGCTTTCTATTTGTCTTCAGATCCGTTGTTAGCATCCTTGCCAAGGTGAAGTTATACAGGTTAGGTCCTGTACACGCCTTCGGCAAAGGTGTTCCTTCTCCAATAAATCAGCCAAAACGCAACCGGTTTATGCCTTCCCAAACCTTCACGCCACGATTTTAAAAACTGTTTCTTGCAGGTTATGAGTAGAGGCCTTCCAGTAGTCACGACAGGCAGCAACGTTCGACATTGATTCAATAAATATAGTACGCAAGATTCCAGTCTTCTGCCACATGACGCCATGTACAACGGAATACAGGTATTGACAGCGACTGCAGAGTTTGTAGTTGGCCTTACCAGTGGTTTGCGCTGCGAAGAGCCGAACGTCTCTTTTTATTTGGACCAGTAACCGACGTGTTCCAATTAAAAATACATTGGGTTTAGGCTCTGTCGTGTTTTGGGCGTTCTGTATAGTACAGCTGTGCATAAATTTGACTGCAGGCTTGCTATACACGGAACACCTAGCAAATGGCGACCAGTGTAAATAAGCACATGCAGTGATAGAGACTCGTGTTTTCAGCAGAACCTATACGTAGTACAGGGGCCGCCCCCCCCCGGCCGTCATGACTAGTGTTAAGGGACTATACCCACGCTGTGCAGGTCAACTACCTTGCCTTTGAGTAAGAGACATTACCATGGTTACAGTGGAGCTCGTTATCCATACGTTAAAGGTATCCAAGAAAACTCTCCAAAGCACGTAAGCTAGAGAGCTTACTCATCGTGAAGATTGAGACCGCAAGTTCCCCCGAAACACTGGTGCCTGTATGTCAATATACAAGACGTCATATCCCACACGTCTGGAAGCTTCATCAGCACCGCTGTGTGAACCTTACATCTCGCAAATACAATGCTGTCTCTACAACCATTCCGTCAAATCTTCATTTCACAACCCGTTAGTGTAACTACCGTGTCCATTGTCTCCAGCAGCTTTATTGTCCTACATAAGCAAACTGCGTGCTTTCCGAGGATAGCGATAACAAACTGTACTGCGAATCCAACACCAATCGTCCGCCCGGTACCTTATACGCAAAGCGAACGATCCTAGCTTCAAGAAAACGGCCCTCAGTATAGACAGCAAGAAGGTGGGTTCACATTTAAACATTAAAGTTTCATTACGTTTAAATGTTCACAAAGCAGCTACTGTTAGTTGCCCAAACTCTCACATTTTCCGTTATGATTATATGCCTCCATTATACGCTCCCTCACTCTCAACGTCGTTCCAATGCGACGACCACGTCCTAAGGCGGAAATAAAATACACATATACTATTGCCCGCCAACAAAGTACTAAGCTGTAAACGTCGATGGAACACCCCAATACAGTCCTGAATACAGCATCCTAGCAAAGTGACAACACCAAAACAAACCGGCTAGACACAACGTACACTCCGGACACTTGCGCAATGCACCGACAAATCGCGGGGATTACCTACTGTATTTCTGTCGAAGTTATGAATACTGCTAGGTCGATTGTGTTACGTCGGGGAGCGTCTGTATCCTACGCCAAAACATAACAAGACAGGTCATGCACATGTTACGTAACACTGAGGCGCGTTCGTGTAACAGACGTTGCCGTGCAATCTTTACTCATCTAGCATGGAAGACGCATGCGCGGCAATGATATTGCCATCTGTGGCCTGTCTGGCTGTACCATATTTTTCCACAGCAGGCCGACGTCATATACAGCACAATTTTCGGAAAAAGTTACAGAACACAAAATGTTTTTCTCTGCAACTTTTCTTTTGAAACGTATCTCATTCTAAAAATAATTCGGCGGGATGCCATCATAAATGTACACAGATATTCATGCAAAGCACCTGTTAGTGTTGTCAGAGTTTAGTCATGCCTGAATTTTTTCACATATTTTCGAAAAACAGTGAAATGTGAAATTTCACGATAATCCGCCCAGTGAGAGCCCAGTTGTTCCATGCGGGCCGACATATGGATGGACAAACATGACGAAGCTAGTAGTGGATTTTTGCAATTTTGCACGCGCGCCGAAAAGAAAAGTAAATTTTCAAATTAAATATTTCATTTTGCACATGTACAATAATCGATACGCACTGAAGGAACCGCACGTTTTACCAGATGTAGCCGTGAACTGCAAGTGGCCCTGTTTCGCTTCCTTTGATCAGTTGTGCAACTAGCAACATCACGACATAAAACCAGCCATGCCGACTATTGATGCCGGTCCGGGCCGCTTTCCACATGCCCCCAGCGTCTGCAACAGAACAGAGCCGAGCCGGACTGGATTGTTCCACCATTACGTCATCGACAACAAATGATTCAGCACACTCCAACTGCCGCCACTCAGCGCAGTCTGCACCAGCAGCTGCCCAACGCGATCAGCACGGGTCATCTTCATGAACAACAATGCTCGTGGCACTGTGACCCTTCAAACACGTAATTTATTTTAGCTCCGAAACGCGACGCCTCATGCCACCAATCAGAACCGACAAGAACACTAGCGAAGCGACTCCTATAACCAAAAAGAGTAACTGGTAGGTCCAGCTACTGTTCAGGCGTCCAGGAGCTCTTCACTGCAGTTGGTTTATATTCCAGTGAGTGCTTAGGCCTGCCTGTCAGTCCCATATGATGATGGACTACTTGATTTTTCATTTCCATCGCTGACATCCGAAAGCTTTCATTTCTTGCTCTGATGTCAGCACAGCAGTCCCTCGGTTATTAGGACTATGTGCGGGAAGACGGGGTCTGGATTTCCGCGGAATCCGGACCATCGACTTCAAACCCCGCAGTATAGGTTACAAAAAATCGTCACTCAATGGTCAAGTAAAACTATTAAAGCGGAAATTTTACTGTGCCTAACAGTCTATAATAATAATAATAATAATAATAATAATAATAATAATAATAATGGGAAACTGTCTGGAACACCTGCGGATCAGGATTACCGGGTTTCAGATTACCGAGGGATCACTGTATTTCCGTCGTCATATACTCTCCGTAGTCGGGTATGCCATCGAGATAAAACCACGTACCACTACCATCTTTAATGGTTGTGTCATGTCGTACTCTTATTTTTGTTTGTACTTAAAGAAGTCTTCGTCAAAACTTCCTTTAATTACGCAACTTATTTTGTTGTAAGATTCTGACTGTATTTTATAATCATTCTTCGAACAACAGTTAAGCTCAAAAGAACAGTACTAATTGGAACAGACATGTAACTACCCGGCGGAATCTGTCACTGATGGAACCTGATTCACTCGTAAATGTTGATGCAAGGCGCAACGTTTCATGCTTGTTGTGTGACGAAGAGGACAGCTACATGCTGGGGAGGAAGGAAGAAAGCGTCCTCTTTCTGTGCTCAAAATAATTCATTAACTCATGTCCCCCTCCAAAAAAGGGGTTTTTTGCCAAATTTTTAACTACATATTCACACAACGAGGAGTCTGTGGGCTATAACGTTCATGCGTCGTCTTCTTTGGTGACAAGGATTCATATAATGCTCCAAGTCCCTTATGCCATTATATTTACTTCATACACACATTTAGGTGTCTCCACATAACGTCGAGACCGGTTCCCGGAGCCATCCAGCCTCTTATTCAATGAATACCGGGGGTTCTTCCCCGGGGATAAATCGGGCAGGGCGTGAAGTTTACCACTCCCCTCCACCCAGCGCCGAGGTTAAGAATACGTGAACTACACACTTTCTCCGCCCGTATGCCTTCATGGGTGAACAGGGTCAATTCTACCTTTACTTTACCTTTACCTAGACCTCGCTTTCCACAAGGAGAACAACACGTGTACGTTATTTAAGGGGGTCTGACCTGTAGCATTCCGTCTACATGCCGTCTAGAACTGAACTGACAACTTGGTATACCGTCAACTGGGTTCGCAGTGTTTCGTATGCCCTCATTATGTTAGTCACGTGCGCCTAACTTTTCTCGGTCACGACACTCTACGTTACATACTAAAATATGCGAAACTACAACGTATTTCACCCGTTGATTTACAGTACAGACTGGGGAATCTGTGACGACAGCATGCCGAACAGAACATACGAATCAAAGCGGCAGATGGTGGAATTACAGAATGAGAATATCCGCAATTTGAATTATTTCCAAAATACATCAAACATGTGATCAAAACAAGCGAGATAAGACGGACAGAATACGGATGAGATAAAAAATGCGCACATTCTGCCGCAAAACCCTCAAAGAAGAGATTTCTGCGCGAGCAATGCGTAAATGGAAAGATAATATTAACGTGGATATCGAATAAGCGGGATGTACAGGTGTAGGCTTCAATCAAAAGGTTCTAGTAGCTGGCTCTTGTGAACACGGTAATGAACATTCGCGATCCACAAAAGGCAGAGGAGTTACTACTGATCAGTTCAGCGACTATCAGTTTCTCAACTGTAATCCACACAGTTCGTTAGGTATGTTCCATTAGGTCCTAAATGCTATTATTAAACATCTGTAAGCACGTTAGTTAGAATGTTTAACTTGTTCAAAAATTTGGTCCGTCAACATCCATTCAGACACACAAAGTCAGTGATAATCCTAGTTGCCGAAAATGTCTAAACAGACTGGGCTTCTAACAGCGTCGTTAAAATCATTTAGGCTTGTCTTGTCATTTAGGCTATACACGCCAGGCCTACTGGTAGCAGACAATCCAACACGTCAGGTCTACTAAACCTTGTTTGCGTGATAAGATAAAGTGTAATGTATGGAACACATTACATAACTCATACAGTATCTTGATCATCAATCGTGTATGCAAGTTACGGCACGCAGTAACATGTTGCTAATATCAAAACCACCTGTACTCGTATTTCTGTCCACGTGTGCAACAACAAACAAAAAGTAGTTACGAAACGACGCTGGCAATTGCTAAGATCACATAGCGTGCGTGAATGAATAATATTGGTGGAATTATACTTACAAGAGAAAACCTGTCCCAGCGCCACTCTGTCCACCGTAAACCCCCACACAACGGCCTGGGACTGAACTCGGGCCGGCCACTAACCACCTCACGCATGGGACAACCCCAAGAAGTAATGCAGAAAGCTCAGGACTCATATGTTCCCTAAAACACTCCGAACTATTCAATGATCCAATTCTCACTGAGCCTAAACCAGCAGCCTACACAACCCACATGCATGTAAACTGACACACGTAACCTACGAACTGCCAAGTGCTGCGATGTTCGACAGAAGACAAATTTCATAAACTGCACCAAACACCACCGGTAGTACATTGCACTGCGAAACACAAAGAATAGACGTTCTGTCAAATGTCTGTCTTTACACAAACCGTCCTGACACAAAACGCACCTTAAACGTGTGCACTCGAGCACAAATGTGCTTGACACGGACTCGTAGTTTTCTTACCAGCCCTTCTAAGGCTTCGCCGTTGCAATCAAAACGTGGGCCAGGATAGCTCAGTCGGTATAGCGACTCGCTACGGGTTAAACGGTCCGGGAATCGAATCCCGGTGGGGACGAGATTTTTCGCACCCGTCCATACCGGCCCTGGGGCCCATCCAGCCTCCTGAACAATGCGTACCGGGTCTCTTTCCCCGAGGTAATGCGGCCGGGGCGTGGCGTTGACCACCCAATCCCATCTAGCGCCGAGGTTAAAGGAAGAGTAGAACTATAACTCTACTCCCCCTCTGGGCCTTCGTGGCCTGTTCTAGGGTGAACTTTACCTTTACCTTTACCTTTACCGTTTACATCATAAAAATGCAATACCTGAAACGTGTACTCCAGCTCTGAACGCCTCTTTCATTAAACCAAACGATTCAAAGAGCAGTTTCAGGTTTTAAGTACCTGCTTTTCACAAGCGACATGCACAGCCGCAGACAGCGGGTTCGGGCCCCAGTGAAACATATTTTCGGGCTCCCCTAGCAATGGTGGATCGGCTAATAACATTTACACTATTATCGGATTGACCCTCACTCAGTTGTTTGGTCTGAAAGCGCTGATTTGTACAATCGACAAATAATGGTAATACCGAGAAAGACACATACATAAGCATCATATTCTGGCCCCGGGTCCCATTCCGGTCGCCAAGGCCCCGGTAACCTGTAGCGACTTCCCAAGGGGGAGACGTCTTGACAATCTGATGAATGTTGATTAGCTTTCAATCTCCTTTGTGAACCCTGAAAGTCAATTATCATATTCACAAGAAGCCATAACAGGATCCCATCCTGCATCACTTCAGTCCTGTTTGCTGTAGTTTCTAGTCCGTCCATATAAGTCTAGTTCTTCCAACTGGTGCCTTCCGCTTATATTCTCCTAATACAATTTTTCATGCACTCTAATCTCCCGCATGCACACTACATGTACTGCTTATCTTATCCTCCCTAATTTGAACGCGGTAATATCTGATAACGAGTAAAACTTATGAAGTTCTTTATAATGTAACACCCAATTCCGTGTTACACTTTAACCTCCAATATTCTCCGCAGCCACTTACTCTCGAACACCCTCAACACATCATTACTTTAGACAGACAGCGCCACAACCACGTACGACAAGAAATTAAACTACACTTTTGTACATTTTAATCTTTAGACATTTATGTGGTACATATAAAAACAAACCACCCTGAACTGAACTGAACTCTAACAAGCATTCTGTATATGTAATATGTTCTAAAAATCTCCGTGATTTTATAGCGGATGATTTTAGAAGTAGCCTCGTAGAGTACGAGTCAAGTGACCACAATTATTACACTCAATTATTACACCGTTATTACACTCAAAATTTCAATATCTTTCAGAGTTATTACCAATTGTGTGTCAAATGTTTCTGTCTCTCTCTCCTATTTTCCATCTTTCAAACCCGTTTCTTTCTCAAGAAAATGCTACACTACTGAGTATAAATAGTTTAATGAAGACAGAAGAGCCAAATATGAAAATCGCTTCGAATGGACACAAAAGCAGCCTTGAGCAGTAATAGAGTGAATACAGACCCACTTCGAATCCGAGTTGATGTGATGAACGAAATATAAGCCAGTTTTTCCTTCGTATGCCCCTACATGAGTCAATTTTTTCCCCTTCGTATTAACACGGTGTAAATAAGTTTATTCCCCAGACTAGACTTGACTACAAGAAACTCTAACCATTTATATGCTCGTTCAAAGTAACCTGGTATAAAGAAGTCCCACAGACATTAATCCTTTGCGGACACACACCTATCACTTCACTGCTTGTGATGGAACACCATACTCAACCTTGCACAGTGTGTTCACTGGGTGGGCCAGTTTCGAGAGTTTATTCTGAGTTCATGAGACAAGGAATACCACGCCTTTTATGGAAGCAGAAACTTCCTTACCGCGTTCATAAAACCCTGCTGACAGGCCAAAACATCATTGCCTATTTCTCTAAGATATGCCTAAACCGTAACATAATCCTCACACCTACGACTATGCCTTCCAACTACCGTCTCTTCTACGTATTTTCCCACCACAGCGTTCCACGCACTTCCAATCTCCCCCATCCGGCAACATTTCGCCTATCTCATCCTTGGTCTCATCATCCTAAAATTCGGCAGTGAGTTCAAATCAGGGCTGTGGAGTCGGTGCACAAAATTTCCGACTCCGAATCCTCAATGTTTAAAACTCCGACTCCTTCATAAGAGCTCAATAAGTATAAATAATGGTAAACCTACATGGCATTTCATCACCACCACGTGAATCGTCAGGCTACTTTTTAGACTTACAACCTATATTTAAGTATAAATCTAATTGTTACCGCACCTGTCAAGGCTCTGGAGTTGTAATATATAGTTAAGCATTTAGATTGATGTCGTAGTCTGTATATTTTTACCGACTCCGACCCCACAGCCCTGGTTCAAATTACGTGTATCTTCGCTAAGCAATATTTCTGTGTTCCTGTTACGTACCCTCCCTTGGATCCTCAGCACTCTGACACAGTAACAGGCCTACACAAAATACAATAAAAGTTCATTAAAAACCTCAATCATGCAGAGAATTCTAGCATTCGCGAAGTTCACTGCCATGACAATGAAGGATGACTGTACAAGTGTTGAAAGGAGCTCGTTACATAGTGGAACGTGGCTCCCATTATCTCATATACTCTGCACTAAAGTCAACTCAGCTTCCAGTGCAGTGTCTTCCAGCTGTCCTGTCTATTGGACTCGCTCCAACGACTGCCTGAAGGTCAGGTTCTGAGGTTGTCGCACTTGAGGCGATAATAATATTCTCCCCCATCATCCTATCACCGTCTCCGGTGCATTTCTTTACTGCCCCCGCCATTAACGAACTTATTTTCCTGCTTACATTAACATCGATTTCAATACATACTTTTGCAATTTGCACGTAGGCGCACTATTTTGAAAGTACAGTGTAAGATCGAAACCACTTCACGACTACCTCTCTCAAATGTTATGTCAAACTTTTTCGTTTCTTGTCTCGTGGAGTCCGAATTTTCGTCTTCAGATGAGGAACGTCGGGACCACGCGCGGGGGGGGCGCCCCGCATACACAGACGCAGTGAGCGTCTTAAGAGGGCTCCATACCATAAGAACGGGGTAAAACAGAGATATAATGAGCGAAATTACGAGAACGCCAGCATTGCAAGGACGGGTTTCGGCTGTCGGATAGGTACAAGCTACTTTTATACCTGGCATCCGAGGCGAAGAACGAGACAACAGGTTCCACGATCAAACGAAATCGGAAAAAAAAATTACATTCAAAGGAAAAGTTAAAATATAGCAACAAAACCGATGAAAATATGTGTACGTTCGGCATAGGAATGCTTTCATTGTGAAGATTAATTTGCATTTCATTTAAACTTTGTAAGAAATGACCTTATCACAACGGAAAAGTATATGCTCTAATTCTTTTTTCATTTCTTCTTTTAACACAACCAGGTTCAGCAGCAGATTCGAGCTATTTACCGTCATAAAACAAACTGATGAATCACTGACAGGCTACGAACCCCACGTATCGGAACATAACTACTGGAGCATCATCAGCATACGCTCAAACGCTACGTGCTGCACGCCACACAGCAATGCTTCTAATCATGGTGATTAACCGTTTTAAGACGACAGCGATCCTGAATTATACAGTATTTAGAGATTCAACTCATTTCGCGGAGCAACATATTGCCTCTCAGCTTCAAAATCCACCAGTTAATTTTTGTACAGGGAAAAAGCCGCTGTTTCATCCGAGACACACGCAAAACACATAAATGTATTGTGCGTTTTTATTTCTTAGAATTTCATAGAATTTCTTGATGTTAAACCCGCTGGTATATAAAGTAACCACTATGCTTTAATTTGGTTTAATAGTTTCATTCACAAACCGCAAATTTAGGGATAATAACCAGTGAGTTGAGTGAACTGGCCGATTGTTTTTGCGAGGGAGTGGAGACACTCTCCTCTTTCCTTCACTTTATGTCTTCCGTTTTTATCGCCTGGTGCTACTTCTGAACTGACATGCATCATTGGCTGCAGTCTACTGCACATTTCTGTGCGACTTTACCTTACAACAGGAAAAGAAGGAAATTTTCTATTAATTTTTTACACATAAGAATCTTTGTCTTTCGTTCCGCCCTCTGGTTTTTGTTTCTGGTGCCTCGGAAGAACAGCGACTATTGCCAGCTGTCCAACCGCTCTGGATACTTCAGCAGAATGTGTACTGTCATGTTTGGATGTTCGGACGTGCCCGAGTGTAAAAGGAAACAGGAGCGCAACAGATTCGCGGTATAGCGTCGTTAGCATCGTACTGCGGGTCGTAAAAACGCGGGAAAGTACTCCGTGGGTTCCCGTATAGTGCTGCCAATATCACGTCAACCGAAACGAGAAATGCTGACGCTCCCTGACTTATTACCACTCATACAATACACCCGGTATGCCTCACGACATGTGCATGCAATGCGCACGCTTACGTTGTGTCTGGTCGCTCTGCTGTATTCAGGATTTTCGTTTGGGTAACTGATCCATGTTGACATAAAGTTTACCAGTGGGCAGTCGACGTATACGTACGTCGTATTTCCGACTTACGACCTGGTCGTCGGAACGGAACCCTGTCGTAAACCGGGGAGTGTCTGTATACACATTACTCGCCGTACAGTACCATCCCGCTTGGTATGCGGGAGTTGATTGCCAGCAAGGAGACAGGCTGTCCTGGGCACATACTGGGCCAGAACCCTGGAATAATCTACGACTGCAGCCTTCCAGCTAACTGGAATGCGCAGTATTCCTTCGATTCGACACTGTACAGTCAATGTACCCGAAAGGCGTCGTTAAATTCTCAAACGCTACAACACTCACATTAATCGCCACATAACTTACGCAGATGTAAGTGCATGCCTACGCAGTTCGCCCTATAAAAACACATTGGCTACTACATGCCGCTTCATCATTAAACACTGTATTTTACCCACGGTATATTTATGTTTCATATAATTTTGAGAATAAAGATCGGTTGTTTTCCTCAACAGCATCAACTGGTTTCTGTTTACTGTGAGGCAGGGAACGAATTTTTGTGTTATATAAATTTTATTCTCCAAAGGAAGACTCTTTAAAGACGAAGCATATGTTTTATATAAGGACTCAGTGCGTACCGCGCTGTAAACATTTGCTACTTCGGTTATAAAAACCAATCTCTTAATGTTTTATAAGGCAAAAGTTTCTGTTTGTTCTGAGATCCGTACAAAACACATAGACGCAAGGTGGGCACCACGAAGAATTTTTTAATGTTAAACCTGGTCGTAAGTAAAGTTACCGCTAGGCTTTAAAAGGTTAAATCAATCCACTCTATGTTCGAAACGCGAAAATTTACTTTGAGGGATGAACATAAATTACGGGCTATTCAAACATATCTGAATGTAATAAGGACGTCCAAGTTTCCACTTTAGATTCCTTCATACCCAAATAAAGAGACTTCCTATCAGAAGTTACAAATGCCAATTATACAGTGGTTTCAACGTTACTTGTACAGCTATTTGTCTAACATAAGACTTTCCATGTTGCTACGGCTTTTGGAAGAAATTTCGAGGAAGTGATTTATCCCACCCTCACAGATGGCCCCTTATTATGAGAAAAACTCTGCTCTTCTGTACGTGCTTGCTGCAAGAGACTGTTAACAGGATTATAAACAAGCCTGCCTTACTTTTTAAGAAGCTTCAGGAAAGTTTCCGGCGGGTGGCAATGGGGCCTTTGTCTTGCCAAGTCACAGTAGGAGAACTTGCAAAAATAAACTCTACGCTTTAAAGCTAAAGCACGCGAATCACAGCGGAGCCTGTGCCACGAAAAACGACACCATAAAAACCTCACATAAATAACTTTCACTTAAGGACAGTTATAGGATTCAATCTGTTGGACATTACGATCTTTGACAACCACGCCAGCGTCACCGTGGGTAGGTCTCCTGAGTGGCAAGACGCATTTAAATAAAATACCCTTTACATTACGTTACCCACAGGCTACATTTGTAAAGTGACGTCATTTCTGAATAACCGCCTTCAAGCAGTGTTCACAGGAAGTGAAGGGCTAGTCAACATCCTAAATACGAATACACAGAAAACAAAGCAATCTACACCAAGGACACGTGTTGTGTAACGTTCATCACGCTCATAACACTGCTACACACACCGTATTGTTCTAGGTTACACCTCCAAATTTCTACCTACTAAAGCCTACTTGTCCAAAATATGCCAATTTCCCCACCTAAGTACACGAATGTAGGCTTCCAATTCTACTAGCAAGCAACAAAAACCTTATAAATTTTCATAAATTAAATAAACTACAAGCATTTCAGGCTCTAAAGGTACGCGCAGCACACTGGAGCGCGTCGGACGAGTGGGAATATTTTTACTGATTACGCACAGCGCATGGTATTTCCCCAGAAGGGCTGAGGGTATTCAGTTGACTGCTGGCCGCTGATAAGCAAACAACGTGAGCAGTTCTTCAGAACTAAGAACTGCTCACGTTGTTTGCTACGAACTGCTGATGTTGCTTGCTTATCAGCGGCATGCACTCAAACGAACTCTCCCAGTCCGTAGGCCCAAATACCATACACTGTGCCCTGAATTAACCTTTGAAAGCCTAGCAGTAACTTTACGTACCACCAGGTTTAACATTAAAAAATTCTACATGGTGCCCACATTGCGTTTGTGTGTTTTGTACGGATCTCAGAACAAACAGCAACTTTTGCCTTATAAAACATCAAGAGACTGGTTTTTATAACCGAGGTGGAGAGTGTTTACAGCGCGGTACGCACAGAGTCCTTATATAAAACAGAGACGCTTCGTCTTTAAAGGGTTAAAATAATGATATCTTGAACGCTGAGTCAGACGTACGCGCCCGCCAGGGTGACAAATATTCCCCTCCGAGACGCAATTGCCGCTCTCCATTGCGTCCGGTGCGGATCAGTGTGCGATGTCACATTGCTAATAACGGGAAGAATAATTTATCTCCGTGCGCTGCGTCCGTCCGTTGCGTCCGCTGCGCTCCAGTGTGCACGTACCCTAAGCTACAATTCATCATCTTTGTTAAATATCGAACCGCATAGAAAAACAATTCCAATTATGTAAATAACGCTTGAAGCTTTACCAGCAACGATAGGCAAGAAAATCTGTTCATGCGATCAGCCGCGACACCATTCCGACTTTCAGAACTCGTATGTCTTCATTACCAAGGAACACGGCCAGCAGAATCAGTCGCTGAAACGTTACACGTTACTCCGGACGGACGCAGCCCGAGATGTTAAGCACGACAGGTACGACAACCATTTTATGTTAAGCAAGAAGTATTTGCAAGATCTGATGCTTTTCGAGTCCTGTCATTTTTCTGTGGTTTGAAGACGTTGCAAGTATCCCAGACCACAACGCGGTTCGCGCACGTCACTCGCTCTAGTTTCTTGTCAAATAAATAATATTCAATTAGTTTACCTGCATACCAGGCTGAAAGTGAACGGCGTTTCAAAACGTTTTCTAAATAACAGAGAATCACGACTAACTAAACCTAACCTACTGTACGTAGATGAACACAAATAAAAAATATACAAGGCAAAAATATTTTTATTAATGGATTGGTGAATTCGCAACAAGCAGTAGTTCCTCGTGTCGCTAACACAAAGCTCTGGCCGAGTTCTCTCGCTCAGCGTACGGCGTTGCTCTGTCTCCCCATCCTACGTACAATCTGAGTACTGATGGCGGATGGGGACCGACCAACCCCAACCAAGCTAAAAATTAATTAAGGGCGTCCCTTGATGTGTTCAGCCATGCCTGTGTAAGAAACGCATCCCTCAGCTACATAATGCCGACACGACGTAACTAGCACGGGGACTGTGCGTATGGCTCTCTCGTGGTCTTGCTACTACAGACTTCTGAAAAGTGCTCGACACATCGTTCTGTCGATTGCCCGCCTTGTTACAGGCAGTCACAGCCTGTCTGAACAAACCCGCACATTTGCTGTAAGCGTGGCACGCATCAGTGTGAATAGATATACACACACCAACATTTTGGTCGGAAAATGTGAGGAACAAGGCCTGACCTAGGTGGCGATGGCAAGATATTCAGGTAAAATGTAAGGAATTACAGTGTGATGGAATGAACATTTTCAGGTGATACAGCGGCGGCGTCTAGTAACATGGTAATGACTTCTTGTCCAACGCCTAGTATCTTGAACAAGAACAGGAGTTTCGGGAATCACATTTCTTTACGTTGACAGGTAAAAAGGTAAGGAAGCAAAACTAGGGTCAACAGAAAGAGCTATTTGTAACCACAACCAAAGAGCAGGCACACACCGGGTTCACAGCGCGTGTAACTAAATCATAAAACGTTCGGAGGATGGTATGTTACACGTAAAATTACCCGTCTTATGAACTTTGCACTCGGTCTATTATTCGGAGGATCGAATGTTTCGGACAGCATCTATTTCTTTCCTCACGTGGAAAGGGGACGACAGGCCAACTCAGCTGGCCACACTAACTACAAGCCAGGACACAACTCTTCGACCACAGACGCTGAGGAAATGAAGAAGTGGAAATTAGATTAAGTCGAGTTCATATTCCGTACATGGTCCCAAACCTGGGTCGAGAACTGTAACTTGCAGTGTAATTTATCTTCCCAAGAACTCTTTCAGAACTGACAGCAACGGAAGTCTGGGTTCCATAAAAGGCATAAAATCCTTTAGCTATGCTGACACCTAATAGTTTCCCAAGAATGACTCTGTTCAATGCAGCTATAAGGGTGGTTAACTTGCTCTGTAGTACCGCATAAAATCATGGAACCTCAGTGCAGCAACAGATCTTCGGCGTCTGAACACTAGCTACTAGATTCAATGACATCCAATTACGGGTCAGGAACACGATTTGCTGGGACTATCTGTAAGATAAAAAGGTTGTGTGTGTGTGTGTGTGTGTGTGTGTGTGTGTGTGTGTGTGCGTGCGCGCGCGCGCAGCAGCCATAATGAATCACGAAGTAAAGACTGGAGTTTCAAATTTTGGCACTGGTTTAAAAAATGACGAGACGCATTGTGCCAAATACAAAGGGATCTGGGTCAGGCCACGGGCTGTTTCCATCCCGTGCAATGGTGGATTAAAATATAAGTTACGGAAAATACGTCAAAATGTATCTCATTTCAAAGTCTCGCTCTAGCGAACACAGTAAGGCATACCACAACAGGATAATGGGTTTAGAGCCAAGGACTAAAAGGACTAAAAATGAAACATAAAGAGGGTCAGTTCGGGTTAAAAACGTGTTTTAATTGCTTTCCTCTAAAAAAAATCTTTTAAAATCACGTTAAAATGCGCTGAATATCAAGGACTTAAAGGTAAAAAATGGAAAAACCAATAGCGCTATTTGTGCGTCTTTTTTTGAAAGCCCTCGGTTTTGAAAAATATCTTTGCCACAACTCAGTGTTTTTTTCTGTTTATTCACCTCAGTTTACCATTCTATCATTATGTAGCAATCAGGGTTGTTAGTAATTAAGAATGACAGCAAAACGTGACGGCGATAAACAGAAGTGAGAGGTACCCATGATTCATTCGGTATTAAAGTCTCGAACTCTGCCCAACAAAGTTACACGTGCGCACACTCAGTGCAATCGCAATTACAAGTATCCCTACAATGCCTACAATGTACAACACTCGATCAATAGAATGGTTACCTGTGGACTCTGTCCCTGCAGATGGGAACTACTAAATCATCCCGCTGCAGTGTCAATGGGCTTTATACTACTCTTACACAAAATAAAAACACACGTCCTTTCTGGTTCCTCCCTTCCCTCCGTCCTTCCCTCCCTCCTTCATTCCTCCATCTCAACGACGACGACGAAGACCATAAAACAACAACAACAACAACAACAACAACATTCTGATACATGTCACTGCTTGTAGGAAACAGCATTACAGTTAGCTTAAACAGAATCGACAATCTAATTTACAGCCCTATATACTTTACACTTATCTGGAGATAGTTGAGCGGGCCTCCTGTGTTGACAGAGAGGCGATATGGCATTTCTGACAGCAACATAAAACTATATTGGAAGTCATAAATGACAGACAGCCCCACGGTTACAGACAGAGATCACGGGGCAGGGCACATGTGGTCCCTGACATGAACAAAGACACAAACATCAAACGTCAGCTAGTTCCATACTGGCTGTAATGTTATCAAATACACCAGCCCAACACACACTACTGAACGCAAATCCAAACTTCTGACTGACGATGGCGATCTGGGTCACTGTTACACGATAACAATTCACATTTTCTTCCTCTATGTGGTGCAAGGGACGTAGAGGTGGGTCTAAACTCCATTATTTCTTAATTTCGGCATGCACGTAGTTCAGTGGTCTGCCTCAGGCCCCGGCCGCTTTATCTCCGGTGCCTACTGCGTAATAGATGGGGCGAAGCGGGGGGGGGGGGGCACTGTTTGCATACTGAGGAGCGGAAAAAATCTCTTCCTGTCGGGAATCGAACTCCTCAGTACGAGGTCGTCCAATCCGGTGGAGGGGACAGACTGCTATTCAAACACTTGGCCAGCGCCGTCGTTTGCATAATCCTGACCCACGGCTCTCTTGATTAACGTTCGCCACCTTGACTGCAGCGAACATATACAGCCTTTCCACAGGCGTTACTGAACTCTCCAAACACGCCATCCTCACAAAAGAAGAGGAAGTCCAAGGGTGATCTGAAGGTCATTAGACCTTGCCAATTTACCTTATCAGATTATGGGCCTTCTTTTAAAGAATGAATGGACACTGTAACAAAAGACCTCCCACCCACTTCGCTAATCATCTCATCTCCTTAAAGGAAAACCATGTTTCTCAAGAAGAAACCCTCTATCCACCTCGTACGTCCAACTTCAGCAAACCTAACCTGTCTATCACAAAAGAAAAAGTAGGCAGGAGACTGCCCTGAGGGTCGTCCTTACACGTTCACGATCTCCACAAACGTCCAGGAATATTTATTACCTTAGACAGTCACAATCATTATGACGTAAATCACAGCCATACTAAGCCGAATGCCAGTAAACAAAACTTACTGTAGTATATGTTATCAGCGTCTTCAGACCAACCCATCGAGTCCGTAATGATACGACGGAACTCGTCACGTTTCAAAGAGATTCGACAGAATTCACTATCATCATTAATCCGCGTAAGCTTTATTTACAATAATAATAAACACAGTCTGACACACCACTGTATGTATGTGTCTGCACACTATACCACTTGTTCTAAAGTTGTGCCAATGTTCCGGCTCGGCCGAGCCATCATCAGCTACATCACTAATGTTAAAAACGCAGATTTCTAATCATACGGTATAAAAACATTAGCGAAAACCTCACTGATCTATTGTTTTAAAAACTGTAAAACCATTCCGAGAAAACTAAAATCACGTAACCCTAAGTTAATACAATAATTTATCCTAGATCCTTCTTATGCCGGGTTTTTCCATAGATTGATCGAAGATGTTACAAAAGATCGTTCTCATTTTGTTTAGCTCTTCGATTAATCTATGGAAAAACCCGGCATACGAAGGATCTTGGGTAAATTATTGTATTAGCTTAGGGTCATGTTATTTTAGTTTTCTCTGAATGGTTTTACAGTTTTTAAAACAACAGATCAGTGAGGTTTTCACTAATGTTTTTATACCGTATGATTAGACATCTGTGTTTTTAACATTTATACATGTACCTGACGATGGCTCGGCCTAGTCGAAACATGTAGTACATTTGCACAACTTTAGAACAAATGGTATACTGTGCAAACACATACAGTGGTGTATCAGACTGTTTGTTGTTGTTGTTGTTGTTGTTGTTCTAATTTACGTAACACACCGGGATGACCCAACTACAGACTGTAAGCTTTATTCCATCCAGAAACACATTCAGCACTTCAAGTTACACGAAGAACGTAACGCTACATTTCATCTCAAAATACTAGACGACAGTACCGCCTACCGCGCAATATGGCTCACTGTCAGTCCCCTTGCCCTTCCAAATACGAAATCGAATGTGACAGCCGTGAACGGGACTGAGACTGTCAGTCCCCTTGCCCTTCCAAATACGAAATCGAATGTGACAGCCGTGAATGGGACTGAGACTGTCAGTCCCCTTGCCCTTCCAAATACGAAATCGAATGTGACAGCCGTGAATGGGACTGAGACTGTCAGTCCCCTTGCCCTTCCAAATACGAAATCGAACGTGACAGCCGTGAATGGGACTGAGAAGTTCTGTTCGGACCCTCATATGAACCTGTTAGGCAGCGGAGGCACACCGTGAGCGTGGCCCTCACTTACTCGTTCACTATTTTAATTACTTCTTTCGTTCCTTAGCTCTTTCCCGTTTCCTTGTTCTTAAGTTTCTCTGTTTCCTTAATTATATATTGTCTTTGTCTTCATTCGTTCCCTCCTCCTGCGTAACTATCGCTCCTCTTACCCACGTTCCTTTCTTCACCTTCTGAACCTCCGCAAGTTTAGGCTATTTAGCTTCTTCCTGTCTTTTGAAGATGAATTTGGTCCCTCCACCTCATTCTCCTACTAGAGAGATAGCACAGCCCCTCCTCCCCAAATATCACCCTCGCTTACACGTGGGGGTCCCTGGTTAGAGACAATAAAGGCTGTGATGACCAACTAATTCCGGCATACTCGTAAGCACAGCAGGAATACAGGACATGCTATCCCAACAAGGCTAGTTCAGAAGCCATTAGGCAGCAATCCTACAGCTGAACTTACCCTGCGACAGGTTGGTAGCCTCTCCAGGGGAAATACTCCACTACTCAAAAAAAAAGTACGCTCCTTTCCCCTGTAAATCTAAAACACACACACGCGCGCGCGCGCCTAGACTTCCACAGGTTAAAGTGGCCGGGTTCAAACCCCCCTCGTAGAAAGCCTTCCTTTAAATACATTCCCGTCACATCTTTCCGGTTTCTTCTTTGCTTCAGTAAGTCACACACAATTGAGCCATTAGCCCCGTCTCGCAACATTAACCAATGCACCAGAGCAGCACGGTCAGCTTGTATCAGGGCAGAATAAAGTCCGTCACCGTTTCCAGCAGCAAGCCACTATGCCAAAGGTAAAGGCAGGTCACACAAATGCTGCTATTAGCACACCGCCACACCTTTAACTCGGCACACGATGACCGCTCTGAGACGCTTTCAATCGTCAAGAAAGAGACTCGCACTGAAACACGGCAGGATGCTACCAGAACCCCACTGTCATTCAGCACTTGCAGAAGCAAATTATCAACCTACTGTGAATCGAAATACACACTCCCGTCCCCTGCCCCCTCACTTTACTGGCCGGGCTACCACACGCGTGCTGCTGCATATTAAAAACACGGAGACCCAAAAGCATGACCCGTTAACAGTAATACCAAGACGACAAACTCAGTGTTAACTGGTGCCCGTCTGACTTGACTTGGTCCGACGTGTAGGACAAAAAATGGCACACACGCATGAAATAACAGTAGTGACTTGTCAGTCTACTAATTACTTTGCATCTAAGTACCATACCCACAAATCAAACGCTGTTGTACGGATAAAGTACGGCCTGTTACGATTTTCCATCCCCCCTTTGATTTTCCAACAAGCCTCCTTCTCTGCGTGCAAATAGGGTATTTTTAAAAATCTACATTTTTACACTCTGTAGTTTTATGTATCAGCCAGCATTCTTCGGCAACGAATCCGAAGTCGAAATCGACCATGATACTCCCCTCCCCCCCCCT